>JAQJVL010003153.1:0-68169 GCA_035578905.1 Stictocephala bisonia | reverse complement strand
CATTTTACTGCCTTATAAATAAAAAAAGGAGGACCAGACGGGTATACCATTGTTGTGGGATTGACCTGTCTCTGGAGTGATCATTTTCACTTGATTAGTTTATGTTTAGGAATAAAGTTGAGATAGTCATTTAGTTAACTTGTTTTAAATCAACGCATTGGTTCTAATCTTGTTTATCTTTCATAAACTCTAATACTGTAATTTTACCTGTTTACCCATCTATCTGTATAATTAATTAGGAAAATCAGTTGCATTTTGACGTTAATGCTGTCAATACTTGATTAATTGATCGTACAGAATTACATATCAAAATTGTCCTAAGGTTCAAAAGTAATCGAAGAGGTGGGTGGAGATTTAACCTCAGGTAAAGAATAAGTTTTGATCTGTGAGTTAATCTTGCATGTCAAGATTCCATCTGCGAGTACAGTTTTGTTACAGCATGAGTGTGGCATTTGCTAATTTGGTCTTGCCATAGTTGTTCAGATGGAGGCCATGTCTCGAGAAATGTGATCTTGTAAGGTGATTAAGATTTATTAGGTGTACATTGTTTAACCTGGCTGACAGGTCTTCAATTTAGTTATTTTAAACTCTTAAGTCAGCATTAATACGATGGTCAAGTGGCATCTCATGTCTAATTGGAACTGTAGTTAAAAAAACTGGTCTCATTTTGCTAACAAGTTTCAATTTTTCTTCTAGATGGCATTAAATATCATTAAGGCTGTCATTGGTTCCTCCTAAAATTACCACACGAGTTTCATCTTCTATTCTGGCTGAATCAATAACCTGTATCTGTGTGGTATTGGCCCTTACATAGCCAAATGCTTTAATTCTTCTTGAGGTCAATTTTTCAACTTCACTCGCAACAGAACGATCTTGGCTGTCAGAGCATATAATCAATCTTACTTTTGGGCATCTATTTGTGGTACATGCAAGTTTACCAAATGTAGGTAGTTTACCTTGGTTATCAAATTTATGATTTTGATTCTTGCGTCCTGCTTTGTTAAATCTTGAGTATTAAACAGGAACGTTGTTAACATTGTTTTTAGTCTTGATGCTTTGTACTTTTACACTGCTTCTTACGTCAGGAATATTAGTAGAGTTGTCTTCATTTTGGTTGGAATAGTTCTGAAGAACTTCATATCTATTTGTTGTTGTAAAGTCAGCCGTTAAGAGGAACTGCTTTTGAGCTTTATTTCCATGATTCAATGTAACTTGTGACCAACCATCTTTCCTATATATACAGGGTGGACAGAAGTTAGTGTTAAAAAATTTTTCTGGTGAAACTACCACATATTAGTGACAAAAAAATGGAAATATTACTATCTTCACCCCAACCATGTTTAATAAATAGACATTTTTATTGTTTTTTTAATAAACAAGTTTTGTTTTAGTAAAACTTAGTTTTCACCACTATTCATTAACATTTTTTTTTTCTTTTTGGCGTGTTTTTTGAAATCTACACAACATTTTACATAGGAATTCAAGGTAAAGAAATTTTTTATTGTGAGTTTATTATAAACAAATTTGTGACAAAGTGAAATTTTAGGCTTTTTTTAAAATAAGTCACAAGATATTCAGGCCGAGGACTTCCTTAAAATAGTTACTGAAGAGAGGCCAATAACAGAAAAAACTTTCCCGTTTTTTAAGCTTTAAAATGATGTAATACAACTGTACTCTCATACTCGTCTTCTAATGGTTAATACAGAATCTATCCTGAAAAACAAGGTTTGCTTAAAATGCCAAGGGATCATTGAAGTAGTCAAAATAACATTATTTTTTTATTCACTACAGTACGTATGTTATTCACAAGATCAACACCTAAAAATAATGAAAGAAGAAAAACACAGAAAATAATGTAATCTACAGAGTATGCTCAAACTGTCTGCCTCCGTTTCTTATGCAAGCCCTTGCACGCCTTCTCATGGCCCTGACCGTCACATTCACAGTTAATTTGTCTCGCACCTTTTGGGCAGCTACCTGAATTCTGTTTCTCAGTTCTTCTTCTGAGTTCAAAGGGGCTGAATAGACTTCATTTTTCATCATCCCCCAAACAAAGAAATCCATAGGAGAGAGGTCAGGAGATCTGGCCGGCCAAGGTATGGTTCCAGCGCGACCTATCCACATAGGGTAGTTTTCCGTCAGCCATTGTCGCACATCATGGGTGAAATGAGGGGGAGCTTGCTGGAAAATGATGTTGTCCCTCTCGTTATAGTCCAGACCAAGTCCATGCAGAAGTGTGGGCAAGGTATGTTGTAAGAAATCTAAATAAGTTTGACCGTTTAAATTTTCTGGAAAAATGTGTGGGCCTATAAGTTGATTTCCGATGACACCGGCCCATACGTTGACTTGGAAACGTCTTTGAAAAGAACTTTCTCTGGACACTCTTGGATTTTCTTCGGCCCAGTGATGCATGTTATGCGTGTTGAAAACGCCAGCCCTAGTAAAGGTAGACTCATCAGTGTACAGGATCTTTCTCAAAAAGTGATATTGCTCAATATCACTGTTGAGCAGCCAGCGGCAGAACTGTACTCTTGGAGCATAATCATGTGGTTCTAATGATTGAACTTTTGTAAAATGATACGGATAAAAATTATTTTCATGTAAAATACTTAATATCTTGCCCTTGGAAACACCAACTTCGCACCAAAAGTTGTCGGCTGCTTGTTTCAGGATTTCGACGAACTAAATTTAGAACTCGATCATCCAAGCCTACATCTCGGAGAGCAGGACCTACCTCGTTTGGCTGCCTGTGAACACTTCCTCTCTCCAACAAACGCTGATGTAGCCTCGAAAAAACTTGAGTACTAGGCACTCTACGATCTGGATATCGTAATTGGTATTCTCTTTGAGCAGCCAGTGCATTTCCGTCACAAAAACCATACACGAAGTGCATCTCCGCATACTCTCGCGTTGAAAACTCCATGACAGCTTCTACTCTACTACAAAATTAACAGGAAACAGGCTACAACAGATAAGGCCCGCTGGAAGACAAATTAAAACCGGAACAACATTGTTTCTATGCAGTTCTCCCCTTTTGAATGTGGGTATAAGAGAAAGTGGACTTTGGATGATCTGATAAGATTAGTATTTGTGTGGTATTTACTAAGCTATAGAAAGTAATTCACTGTATAAATATGAAATTTCAACATTTATAGGCATTACCTTAAATTTAAACTGTATTTTGACTACTTCAATGATCCCTTGGTATTTTAAGCAAACCTTGTTTTTCAGGATAGATTCTGTATTAACCATTAGAAGACGAGTATGAGAGTACAGTTGTATTACATCATTTTAAAGCTTAAAAAACGGGAAAGTTTTTTCTGTTATTGGCCTCTCTTCAGTAACTATTTTAAGGAAGTCCTCGGCCTGTATATCTTGTGACTTATTTTTAAAAAAGCCTAAAATTTCACTTTGTCACAAATTTGTTTATAATAAACTCACAATAAAAAATTTCTTTACCTTGAATTCCTATGTAAAATGTTGTGTAGATTTCAAAAAACACGCCAAAAAGGAAAAAATGTTAATGAATAGTGGTGAAAACTAAGTTTTACTAAAACAAAACATGTTTATTAAAAAAACAATAAAAATTTCTATTTATTAAACATGGTTGGGGTGAAGATAATAATATTTCCATTGTTTTTGTCACTAAAATGTGGTAGTTTCACTAGAAAATTTTTTTAACACTAACTTCTGTCCACCCTGTATTATACACCTGTATTGTTTATTTTATTAAGCCTTTCATTTGCATTTTTTATTCCAGGTGTGCTAATGCTTTTATATTCTAATTTGTGGTATATTATGGAAGACATGAGTTTTTTTGTTAGTATGGAAGAATGTACCCCCATGTAACAAAGACGCCAGCTGTGATTGTTTTGTCCAAATATCATATGTAGTGAAATTTTGAATGCTAAAAGACAATATATCATTTAAATTTAGTTGAGTTATTTGGATAAGGAGGGATTCGGCTATTAGGATTAGATATACTCCACAATCGTCTTTATTATCCTGTTGAGGGGTTTTACAAGTTTCTATCACTATTTCATCTTCTTTCCCCAATACCTTGTGTAGTTCTTTTGCAGTTTTTACAGCAGAAGAGTAATTGGATATGCCAAGAGAATCAAAATAATAATATTTATTTGAGGCTTTGGCATATAGAAGAAGACTCCAGTGAGTTCCACTGGTTTCATAGGATGCACTGGTAGAGTCATTGATTGGCATGAAAATATATGATTTTTCACTCTGGTTCAGGAGCATAATTAATTCATTTTTGTCAACAAGACATTTTGTAGCTTGACTAATTGCCGGATCCATAAGATGGATTTGTAGCTTGTCATCAAGTACTCCATAAATGTAAAGTGGGTTTGTATGGCATCATCAGTTATCCATTCCCCTTCCATTACAGAAAGACACAGAGATATCCCGGAACCTGTTTTTTTGAACTTTTCACAGGCCGTTGTATAACTTTGCACAGCATTTTCTGTTGATTTGTTAAAGGTGTTCGAATCAAGATTTTGAATCTCCTGATCAGTTGGTAAAGTGTTTGGGAGTGATTGTAGGCTCACATTAGGACTAGGATCTGTTGACAACTCTGGCAATGTTAAGTGTTGTGTAGAATTTTCTTTATTTGTTTTGTTTTTGTTTGTACTGAAATTAAAATCTTCTATTTTGTAGGGAAGCTGTTTATCTTTAATATATTTGTCAAGTTCTCTCTTAGATCTAATTTTTTTTCCATTTGGTGAATAAATGCATATATCTATTTTCCCGGCCCTCATCCCTTTTTTCCTGACCACTTCTTTACGCTTCCAACCAGGTGGAATAATTTTAACTTCTTCAAAAAGCATATTTAAACAGCATTTATTGGCAATTAAACTATTGAATAGATATTGTATTATGTAAGTACTTATTCATGAATATATAGCTATAATAAACAGCTAAAAATAAATTGCAGGTAACTCTTTTATTTTTTATTACTATTATTATTATTATTATTATAGGCCTATTGGGTCAATATCTATTATAATGAAGATTCTGGAGTATTATGTTAATGACCAACTAACTTGATATTTATGTGAAAATGAAATAATCAGTGAAAGTCAATTTGGCTTTGTACAAGGCAAATCTACAATAGACCTTTTGGAATACTTGACTAATGATACTTCCTTCATGGACAAAAAGTGAAAAGTTTTCGGCAAACAATTTTTTCGTTAGGTACTTTTTTTACAAAAAATTTGTTATTTGAATACTTATTTTATATTTATGTAGTTTTGTAGTACACTTTATTTGGAATAAAGTGGTAAAAGAATCATGAGGTTTTATTAAAAAACAAGCGAAAAATTAATTTTTTAGTAAAATACTGCGAAATTGGCAAAATAGACCCGGGATTTTTGACAGATACCACAATAAAAATGCTAGGATTTTTGGCAGATATTTTTAAAAAAATACCCGGGATTCAAAGGGTTAATAAGGCATTACATGAAAATAAATTTGTAATTGCTGTCGCAACAGACCTAACAAAAGCATTTGATATTCTAGATTACAAAATTTTGCTCAGTAAAATATTTAATATAGGAATAAAGGGTAAACTAATGTCATTTTTTACTGATTATTTCAAAAATAGACAAATATACACCTCTGTAGGACATATTGTTAGTGATAGTTACAATCAGGAGTTTGGCTTAATACAGGGGAGTATAATATCACAGGTCCTATTTAACATTTATGTAAATGATTTGCCATATTTAAAAATACATAGTAAAATATTACAATATGTAGATGATAACATAATGTATCTAGTTCATAATAATATTAATAGAGGTATGTCTATAGTACAGAAAGATTTAGATTTGGTAATAAAACATTTGTTTAACAATTCAATTATGTTAAACTCTAAGAAAATTAAGGGTATAATTTTTAGAAATCCTATAATAAATATTAGTTTGCCAATAGAAAAAATATGCTGAACTGTTATGCCATAATTCAAGGTGTTTTACACAAAATACTGTTTTTCATGTAAATCTATTACATTTTGTAACACTATAAAACATCTTGGAATTATTTTAGACACAGATATGAAGTTTCATTCACATATAGCCTATCTAACAAATTGCCTAAGAACAGTACTGTTTAACTGTAGGAGGATTGAACAACATTTTTCTGTAAGCACAGAGACTTATTTATTTTTCTCTTGTGCAAAGTATGTTTCAGTTTGGAATAACTGTTTACTATTTAGCCTCTGAATATGTCAAAATACAATTAAAAAATGTCATAACAAGGATATTGAAAGTACTATTTTGTAGTATTCCATTGGAGTGTTTAGGAATAATGAAATGTGATTGTTTAGCTAGATACATAGACCTAAGTAAACATTATTTCAATGATGATTATAGAATTTATTTTGATTGTATAAATGTTAAGAAACTTAGCATGTTTGTTAATAAAGAAGAAAAAAATTAATAATGATAAGTACTAATTGAAAAGTAACAATGAAAGAAATAAATTGATAAAAATGTATTTTATGATGAAAATATTATAGCAAATGTATTTATGAATAAGAGTTTTCCTCAAATTGCCATAGACTACAGGAATAAATAAAAAAGACTACTTGTAGAATATTTGTTGTACAAAATAAATAGATAATTAATATAATTATATAATTATTATTTTATATATATATATATATATATATATACAAAATATCAAAAAGCTTTACACCTAAAAGCAATGTTAAATAATTACAGGTGAATAATTTTTTTTCTTTAATTTTGCTGGAGCAAAAAGTAACGGCCCCTTTAGCATTTAACCTTACTACGTTCAGCTTGTTTGCAATCTGTCAGTGACCTAGCCATCTGAGCCACTTGACCTTGCGATTACTAAATATGACAGGTGGGTTTGTAACTGATAGAGATTAGTCAAGACCGTTGTTGATTGAAGTTCTAACTATCACAGGTATTTTTAGTTGTTAACAAATTATATAAATTGTTAAATAAAAATACTAGTTAGTGGTCTGGTTTTTTTTTTTTATATAGCTTCCTTGCAGAATTATCACTGGTATTCCCTTTGTAGGCAAATTAGTATTATTTCCAGTAGTACCTTTATAGATTGTCCTATGTTAAAGATTTGTGAAAATACTTTATTTATCGGATTACTTAGTGAGGAGTATATTCACCAATTAAAAAATAAGACAAAAATATATACAGGTCAGTTCAAATTCTTTTTTATTGTTTAAAATTATGTTTAAATTGTGCAGAATTACAACTTTTGAGGTTATATATAGGATCGGTGTGAAACTGTCCAGTATTTCCATCCAGCAGAAGGGAAAAAAGTAATTATTAGGGGGAAAGGGTATTTAACGGGAGAAAAGGGTATGTTTTGAGGGAATTATGGGAAAATTGTTAAAATCTGCTCGAAGTTTTAATTAACAAACCTGTTTCATACACGTTACAATAATGTCTAGGAATTAAAAAAGGGAAACATATATTACCCATTGGAAAGAATATTACGCAAAATTTCTTCAGGTGTGCGGCCAACAAACATAACCTCATTTCAGTAAAAATACTATAATGGAAGTGAATTACTCTTTTCAAATACATTTAAAAGTAAACGTCTGCTCAGCAATCTATTGAATATAGTATGTTGTACTCTCGGGTAGAACATTTCATGATATTGACTAGTTATTAAAACCGTGGTATACTGCCAGGCCCACACGTTTAGCAAAAGAGAAATTCGCTGTCGAACTTGAATCAAATGGTGATCGACGGCTGATTTCAAAGTGCTATAAGTCCTACAAAAACGAGTACAGCAAAAATTTGAATTTAACACGTTATACCCACGGGTAGTACCTTTTGAACCGTGGTACACTGGCTGGGCCCACACGTTTAGTAAAAGAGAAATTCGCTGTCGAACTTGACTCAAATGGCGATTGACGGCCCATTTCAAAGTGCAATAAGTACTACAAATAAGGCGGATTACTATGTAACAATTCTTTGTGTTAATATATGTTACAATTGTATCCGAAAAACTTATTCTCAGATTATCAACATTGGAAATTAATAGTTAGGCCAAAATGTCTGTGGTTCTAGAGAAGGTAAAATTAATGTTACATGTAAAGGAGTATGAGAATTTTTATCTGGAGGTGTATATGTACCGTTGTATAACAAACTGTGTGAACCCTGTCATCGCAGCAACATATGGCGACAGACTTTCAGAGATTTACAACCCATGCCGGAAGTACGAAACAAAGCCAAGAGGGTAGCGCGGCGGCATCCAAAGATTCCAGTCACAAGTGTTACTAGCCTTGACCAACTGACCGTGAGTGAGGTTCGATTATGTATTGAAACAGTTTAGAGTACGAAACTTGTAGTTACTGTCCCTACAACCAATAAAGATTTGTTATGAGTCTCTTACTGACCCTTTTCTTATAAAACATGTTTATGATCAAGATATCGTAATTTTAATTATATCAATCGCCACAGAAGATGGTTCTCTCTAGATTTTTGATTTTTTAATGACTTACTGAGTGATATAGTGATCACAGAAAATAAAAATCAAACCATGTACAGTGTGCTCAAACACCGTGCTCTGAAAAACAGGAAAACGCGTTACAAAATACTGAAATCGTCAGATTGATGAATTATAGCAGACGAGCCATAAGACGTAAATAAGACAATAATTGATAACACATGAAGACCTTACTAGGCAAACCCATGAAGACCTTATTAGGCAAACACATGAAGACCTTACTAGGCAAACACATGAAGACCTTACTAGGCAAACCCATGAAGACCTTACTAGGCAAACCCATGAAGACCTTACTAGGCAAACACATGAATGCTTTACTAGGCTTCTTGTATCTTGGTACATTATAATAGGCTAGCTTATACATTTATTTATTTCAAATTGTATTAGGTTAAGATTTTATCCACATTCTAAATTCATAATCTAAATTTATTGTATAGTATTATTATTTACTTAGTTTTTAGGTGTTCAATATTTAGTTATATTCTCCTTGTATGTACAATTTACATTTTCTAGAGTCCGAGTATGTTGATTATATGCTTTTATTTTTATTGTATTTAGTTAGGTGTTCCATGTCTGAAAACAGGAAATCGTAGCTGTACAAGTTAGAAAAATAAGCTGTGTCAGTTTATCTGTACTGTTGTTTACTATAACGGTATAACTATTTTACTGGGTTATTTATATTATTATTTTAAACTTGGTTTTGTAATACGTCATTAAATAAGTTGTATTAAGTTTCTTAGAATTGTTAATACATAAGAATTTGTTTAGTCATTAGTATTGTAATAGTAAATGATCGTGTAATGCTATACCTTTTGGTGTATTTGTAGTGTGATAGTAGCTAAGGAATGGGTGATATTGTTTAATGTAATAAAGAAGTAATTTTAAACTCGTTCCGTTCATTTATAAAGTACATGTTTAGTAGTACAGTCAGGTTTAATAACCAAAGTATGGTGTTATTTGGAGTCATTTTCCTATAGTTTTGTGTAAGGTTTTATCCGCTGTCAAATTATTTCAATATGAAAATAATTAAGGTCTACAACACCGACAGAACTACAACTAACCGTAGGCTTACCACTCAACAGCTAGGACTCAGGCTTGTGACTCTAGAGTGACCTTGACTCAAAAGATAAACAAACTACCACGTATCAACCCAACAGGACGGTAACCTTTTCCAATGACTACAGATAGAATAAGACGAAAAGTTCCTATGTTAAAATTTCAAACCAAAACAGTAGGTAAAGAACTTAATTTAAGTAACTGGCCACTATGGAGCGCTGAAGTCTCGTTTTGGAGGCGAGTATTAGACAAGGATGACGAGCGCAAGAAGAAAAGAGAGAGCGGTATTATCAGCCTGCATACTAACACTCCGGTTCGTCAGCGATCTTCTTCGGGTATCTCACTTCATTCGGAACAACTGGTGGGCCCTTGACATATGGCAGGTCACTTGAAACTGAAACCCGTTATAGTCTTGGTCTCTTGGCCAAATACATCCCTTAGCACAGAAGCGCGCTTCTAGCTTTTCAGTATAGACGACGGGCTTCAATTTCACTGTGTTGAAACCAAGCCATCATTAAATTAAACTAGTAGTAAATACTTAAAAGTTAAATAATTACATGATTACATTTAACATATAATAATAATAATAGTTGCAGGGAATTTTTAGTTGTCTAATCAGGTTTACGATAATATTTAAAATGATAATAGACAGGTTAAAGAGAGGAACCATTCAATCAAAAGAATACTTCCTTAAATATACAGAAATTTGCTTGGTGGTCTTTTAATTTTGTGACATAGTTTAAACAGTTATTTACAATAATGTACGAAATAAAATTTTAATTTAAAAATTAAAAAAAATACTTACACAAAAGATATGATCACATTTTAAAATATAATTATGATTGCAGCGGCTTTTAGTTTGTCGAATCTAGTTTACAATAAGATTTACAACAATGAAATTTATATGAAGATTATAACAACATTAAAAATTACTGCTTAACAATACAGGATGTTAATATCTGAATGTTTATACTGTGATTTTACTTTTCTGACATAGTCTTAAAATATACTTACAATAATTACAAAATATAAATTTAATTTTTTTAAAATACTAACTTTTAAATTATTTACTCTAGTTTACAATAATATTTACAACAAAGAACAAACCACAACATCGTAAAAAAGTGACTTGCTTCAATGTAAATGAATTAATTGCTGAATATTTGTATTGATCTTTTAATTTTGTGACATAGTTTAAAAAGTTATTTACAATAATGTACAACATACAAATTTAATTAAAAACACGCTAAAATTACTAGCTTAAATATTTGATCACATTAAAAAATACAAGAATATTTGCAGGGCCTTTTAACTGTCTAATCTATTTTACAATAACATTAAAAACAATTAATAAAATAAAGAGATCAATGAAAGGGTTAAACATATTACGTACACGAGAATTTACCTAGTGGTCTTTTAATTTAATTAAAAAGCAATTAATTAAGAGACTTGACGATATTCCATTCAACACACAAGTCACAACTAAGGGCAGTCAGTTGTCTGTCAACAGATGTCAAAAGAATGGAGTGTGCTTTTCAAGGTCAAGGGACTGGACGTTTGTATTATCTTTTCCCTCTCTTCTCATCGGCGTTTTTTACTATCTACAAATTCTCATTTGCCCTTCACTCTCTCTCCCCCAGCTTTCGCCCGGAAAACGAACTACTAGCGATCGTAGCCGCCAGTTGCTGAAACTGTTTTTTGTTTCCATGTTCTTGGTCTGACTTTTGCCCATATGAACTTTTCGTATTATTCTATCTGTAGTCATTGCCTTTTCATCTTCCAAGCAGAGTTAGTCCGATATTCCAACGGTAGTGGGAGTTCATTCGTTGGATATAGAAAACAAATGTATTACAAATAAGTACATACGATAATATAACTACACATTACTGTATTGTAGAATGATACAAACGAATATGACACATTGGGTTTATATTATTGCGTACAAGTATAGCCTAAACACATGCACGATGTAGGCTACACATGCCGCTTGTCTGTACTTGTGAAACGGTGAAATAACGTGAGAGCTGTGTTGTTTTCTATCGAGTATTCATTTGGAAGTTGGCAATGTAATACATCTATCGTTTATACTCGTTCAAAAAAGAAAAAAATATACTAGCTGAATATAATGTGGGATAAAAGTAATTATAAATTAAAAACTGAATAAAATACCGTTATGAGTTTTTGAAAATAGTACCACGGTTCAAAAGGTACAACCCGAGGGTATAACGTGTTAAATTCAACATTTTGCTGCACTCGTATTTGTAGAACTTATAGCACTTTAAACTCACGTGTCGATCGCCATTTGAGTCAAGTTCGACAGCGAATTTCTCGTTTACTAAACGTGTGGGCCCAGCCAGTGTACCACGGTTCAAAAGGTACTACCCGAGGGTATAACGTGTTGAATTCAAAATTTTGCTGTACTCGTATTTGTAGGACTTATAGCACTTTGAAATCAGCCGTCGATCGCCATTTGAGTCAAGTTTGACAGCGAATTTCTCTTTTACTAAACGTGTGGGCCCAGCCAGTGTACCACTGTTCGAAAGGTACTACCCGAGGGTATAACGTGTTAATTTCAAATGTTTGCTGTACTCGTATTTATAGGACTTATAGCATTTTGAAATGAGCCGTCGATCGCCATTTGAGTCAAGTTCGACAGCGAATTTCTCTTTTACTAAACGTGTGGGCCCAGCCAGTGTACCAAGGTTCGAAAGGTAATACCCGAGGGTATAACGTGTTCAAAATTTTGTTGTACTCGTATTTGTAGGACTTGTAGCACTTTGAAATCAGCCGTCGATCGCCATTTGAGTCAAGTTCGACCATGAATGTCTCTTTTACTTAACGTGTGGGCCAGTGTACCACGGTTCGAAAGGTACTACCCGAGGGTATAACGTGATAATTTCAAATTTTTTCTGTACTCGTATTTGTAGGACTTATGGCACTTTGAAATCAGCCGTCGATCGCCATTTGAGTCAAGTTCGACAGCGAATTTCTCTTTTACTAAACGTGTGGGCCCAGCCAGTGTACCACGGTTCGAAAGGTACTACCAGAGGGTATAACGTGTTCTATTCAAATTTTTGCTGTACTCCTATTTGTAGGACTTATAGCACTTTGAAATCAGTTGTTGATCGCCATTTGAGTCAAGTTCGACAGCGAATTTCTCTTTTACTAAACGTGTGGGCCTGGCAGTATACCACGGTTTTAATAACCAGTCAATATCATGAAATGTTCTACCCGAGTGTACAACATACTATATTCAAAAGATTGCTGAGCAGACGTTTACTTTTAAATGTATTTGAAAAGAGTAAGTCACTTCCATTACAGTATTTTTTACTGAAATGAGGTTATGTTTGTTGGCCGCACACTGAAGAAATTTTGCGTAGTATTCTTTCCAATGGTTAATATTTAAATATATATATTTCCCTTTTTTAATTACCTGAAATTATTCTAACGTGTAGGAAACAGGTTTGTTAATTAAAACTTGAGTTGGAGCAATTTTTAACAATTTTCCCAAAATTCCCTCAAAAATAACCTTTTCTCCCCTTCAATACTCTCTTTCCCGTTTGCTGAATGGCAATATTGGACAGTTTCACACACGTAAATATAGGCTATTTCACTTTTGTAGTGTTTTATGCTTTAAACTTAGTTTTCCCCGTCAAACCTAACTATTCAAAACCAAGAAATCACACTATTTAACTATTAAAACACCAATTTAGACTCACTGCACTTTTTATTTAAAACTTTGGCACAGATTTTAGTGATAGGGCTCAACAGCCACATATGTCCCACACACCTAACCTCACAACAATTGAAAACATAGCCCTACCTAAGGCTGAAGAAGTTTAGATTTCTGCTACTGAAAATGATTTTTCTGATAACATTCGTTTATTTGCTATAGACAAAATTGGAAAACACTGTTTTGACATTTCTAAATTACCTCACTAAAATGGCTTCCATTTTATAGCTTGAAAATTTTGTCAAAATTGCATGTCTACAACATAGGACCAATCATCATAAACATTTCAGACTCAGAGGTTTTGTAGTTTATAAGTTTGAGTGACTAGTGAGTTAGTGGTAGTTGACTTTTATGTGTAAATACATAGATTAGGATGTCTGATTCTTCCTAACTGTAGTCTTTAAGCAGGCTTAATCCTAAAATGGGCAGGGTCTGTCATTCATCTCCATTAGGTTACATAGCAATCCTAGATCAGTATTTTAAAACACACTGCAGAGCAGTATTTTAACACACACAGACACAATCCTAATCCAGTATTACTTGATTTTGCATACTGGAACACAAATTTAATGTTAGATCATCTCCAGACATGCACAATTAGGCACTGCCCTAAAACATAGATTTGTTTCCCTTTTTCCCACTAACCAAATCTTTCAACCCCATTTTAATATTGTTCTTCACATAATATATGTGAGCACAATATAAAAAAATATTCTTGTGTCAAAAACAAACAGTTTTTCATAATCTATTAATTTTATATAAACCAACATAATTATCTACATGAAACTACTCTAATTTCTATGATTATGAATTCAGATTTTCAAGAAAAAATCAAGTTTGACCAGACACATGAAGATGCATATACCATCAAGTGCGATCAGCTGTAAACTGTGCAAGAGAGAATTTGCTGATAATGGAGCCTTGGATAAGCACACTGCCGAAGCACATCCGAAGCTTCCTAATGTAAGATCAAATTTTAATCAACTAAATTGTATAGTTTTAATGTAATGATAGAAAACAGCAAATAAAATCCAGAGCATAGGAATTACTATTTATACATATTTATCGTTATAAATGAGTTATAAAAGTTATAGCCTAACAAATGGCAAGTATTAGTGGTTTACAAGACTGAATGAAATTTTTATTGCAGTCATATTCCCCAATGAGCCATCTTATTCACGTCCTTGCAATTAAGTACTATAGTTTGTATGATAGAACCTGTCTCCTGGACCCTCGGCTACCTGGGACTGGCCCGGGACACCCCCTAGCACTGGCAGCCACCTGTGGCTGTTTCCTTAATGAGTCACTTACTGGCATCCCCACTAGGTGAACTAACTTTTTTTCCCGGATCACAATTTTTGAATTTTTATCAAATATTTGAAAAGTACATAAAAAAATAAGATTAACGATATAAAACTCGATAAAAATTGAACAATATTGAGGTGGTCTGTTTATTTGTATAGTAACAGTATAGTTGGTTTTGTGTAACGATATGACGATTAAATTATATTGGAACTGACAACAATTCTAATAAAATAATTTTTAAACTAAGCTTATAAAAGATTAGAGGTAACAATCCAGTTTCATGAGAAAAATCTGTATTTTGCGTTATAACGGTACTACCACTTGGAACATTGGACTTTCGCAACGGAAGTCTGACTCATGGTAGCTAATCTATTTCTGAAAAATGCTTAATCAACTGCTTACGAGTTTCTAGGGGTGAGGGTAGTTTTCAGTTCAAAGTGAGCGTTGGCCACAGTAACATCGTGGTAAATTAAATAGCCACTGTGTTTTAATTTAATTTTTTAGTTAGCGAATTTTTAAATTAAGCATTTCTTCAATTGAGTTTACTATTGCATATTTTTTGCTATTATCTTTTGTTATTTGACTATTTGTGTGTTAGTGTTTTTTGTTTACTTTTATTTTTGTGAATATGCCTCCATCAAGTGAAAAGCGTGCTGGGACAGCATACAATTCTCAGGCAAGAACGATTATTGCATCTGTTTTGCAATACTTCGAGTGGGAATGTGACAACAAGGGACCGTTATTAGATCTTAAAAAGGTGTCTGAAAGAGTGTCTGCAGCTTGCAATATTTCCACCAGAACTTTGAGCCGCATAAGATTGCAGTTAAAACAATCAATGGAAGATGAAGCCTCCTCAGCGAGCCAACATGAATTTGAAGAAGTGGAAGCCTCCTCAGCGAGCCAACATGAATTTGAAGAAGTGGACCAAAGCCTACCTTCTGACAAAAACCCGACCGTTTCTGTAATTTATGATACGAGTGTAAAAAACACCAATCCTAGGGCATATTATGTTCCTAAGCTGTGCACACCGAAGAGGAAAAAGCCTTTTAAATCGATAATAACAGAGCTGGATGATTTTAAAAAAATTGCAATCAGAAACCATGTACTGAACTATTACAGACGTCGAGAAGTACCTACCCTCCGAAAACTTAAAACAAGCTTGCGTAAAGCTGATTTGTTTAATGGCTGCATACAGACGTTGGCGAGGGTTTTAAAAAAGATTGGGTTCAAATGGAAAAAACTAGACAATAGAAAAATATTAATGGAGAAACCATCAGTAGCTCTTGCCAGATGCCGGTTTTTAAGAAAAATTCGAGATATAGACTTCAAAAAGTGCATTTTTTTAGATGAAACCTGGATTAATGTGAACACTTCGAAAGACTCTGGATGGACTGACAACACCATAAAGTGTTCTGTAAATGCTCCATTAGGAAAAGGCAAGCGATTAATTATTTGTCATGCTGGGGGATTCCGCGGATGGATAAAATCGCCACCGCTAATTTTCACAACTAAAAAAACAGTGGATTACCATGAAGAGATGAACCACGAAGTATTTGAAGGTTGGTTTTTTGAAGTGCTGCTCAAATCCATTCCGGCTGGTTCAACTATTGTGATGGATAATGCATCATATCACTCTCGAATAGAAAATAAAGTGCCAACATCGGCCTCAAATAAGTGTGAAATGGAAGAATGGCTGAAAACGTGCAATATCTCCTTCTCTCCTGACTTGCGGAAGCCCGAGTTATATAACCTGATAAAGCTACACAAGCCTCAAGTCACAAGTTACGAGATTGACAAGAAAGCCTCTCAGCTTGGGTTCAAAGTCGTACGACTTCCACCATACCACTGCAACTACAATCCGATTGAACTCGTATGGGCTAATCTGAAACGGTTTGTTGCTGCACGAAACACCATCTTCAAGCTGAATGATATTCAAAATTTGTTCATGGAAGCAGTGAACTCTTTCACCCCGGATAACTGGAGAAGTTGTGTACAGCACGTCGAAAAAGAAATTTAGGCTGATTGGAAAGAAGAAGGACTTGATGACATTAGTGTCCAAGAATTAATTATTACTTTGGCACCTGGTGACTCGGATGACAGTGATATCGACAGTGATGACGATCCCGACTTGGGAGTGTCACCTCTGGTGTAATCAGGTATGAACAGATTTTTTTCAAAAGTTATGAGGACCTAAAGGTTAAAAAATTCAGGTTTTCCTAACTTTTCCCAAGCTAGAAAAATGTATATATTTATATGTATGAAAAAAAATAAATCAAAACCATTAGTATCCTTCAGTGATTTTGAAAAGAGGGCGGAAAAACAATTAAATTAGTATCTTGAATTATTATCTTGATTAAGTGGTTGTGAAGAAATTAAACTTTTATCATTTACATTAATTCCCTAAGTAACATAACATTTTATGTTTTGATAAACTCACTACCGTATGCACGTTGTCCTATGCTTTTCTTACGGGAAATCGGTAAAATTTTGATTACCTGTTCTATTTACTAACATTTTGATAACATTTGGTACATGGGTTCTTAATAATCTTATTAAGTAATTATTTTTGCATCAATGCCCCCCCTATTCGCAGCAAACTTGTAAAATCTACATTATGTATATTTCAAAATTTGCTTATGTAAGTTTGTATAATATTCATTGTTATTATGTAAATATTGTGCCTATTATTGTGCCTTTATCATTATTACTTAAGATATGTATATGATGTGCTTTTGGATTATTTTGTTAAAGTTCATGTGAAAAGTGAAAGTTGTAAAATATTGATTGAATTATAAATATAATGTGCTTAAAAGTAGGAATAGTCTTATTTTTCAAATCCTTGTCAATTATTTAGATTCACATTGGTAAAATGGCCTATGATATTAATGTTTACTCAATAACGCAGTGTTTGGCTTTCTTATTCTAACTCAGTAAACTTGCAATAATTTACTTCTCAGAAATATTTTAGCCACCATGAGTCAGACTTCCACTGCAAAAGTCCAATGTTCCAAGTGTTGGTACCGTAGATTTTTCTCGTGAAACTCAATTGTTACTCCTAACCCATGTTACTCATAAGCTTATTTAAAAAATTATTTTATTAGAATTGTTGTCAATTCTAATGTAATTTAATCGTCATATCGTTACACAAAACCAACTTTATTGTTACTATACAAATAAACAGACCACCTCAATATTGTTCAATTTTTATCGAGTTTTATATCGTTAATCTTATTTTTTTATGTACTTTTCAAATATTTGATAAAAATTCAAAAATTGTGATCCGGGAAAAAAAGTTAGTTCACCTAGTGGGGATGCCAGTAAGTGACTCATTAAGGAAACAGCCACAGGTGGCTGCCAGTGCTAGGGGGTGTCCCGGGCCAGTCCCAGGTAGCCGAGGGTCCAGGAGACAGGTTCTATAATACAAACTATATACATGTATTACGACACTATTTTTCCTGAATTTTCTCTCATCAACTACACAATTTACCAGAAGTATAATATATCTATATTTTAGAGTCTGCTAAGAGACTATCAAATACAAACAACAGTTAAACTAGCAATCTTCAAGATTTTTTCACACCAATACTCTTATACAGTCCATCCATCCATACATACTCTAGGCCCATCCATACAGTTACACAGTGTTCTTATAACCGTGATCACCTTTAGAGATATTTTCTCTGGTTCGTGCTCACGGATATCTTTGAGGTTAGAGAGATTTTCTCCAGTTCGTGCCGACGAATGTCTTGGAGAGGCTACTAAGAGTTCTCCAGCTTATTTGTAAGGTTAGAAGAGTTTTTCCCATCAGTATTATGTCTTTACATAGATGATCTACGTGCCAGTTCTAGTCCAATGCAAGTCTTGGAGGCTGGCCATCACTTCCATGGCTTATCAGGAAGCCTTTGTTTGTCAGACTATCGTAATGTCTTGTATACACCCAACTAAGTGAAACTGCTATGTGTTGTAATGAATCAAAAGCTGCATGATTACGACCTGGGGGATAAGCTGAGTACTATTGATTCACCCACCCATCTGTAAAGGTACAGTTCTATTGACCCACCGCTCACCCATACATGAAATTCTGAAGAACAATGGTTAGAAAAACAGGATAAGGAACAACAGCATTTGAGACGAAACGGGAAAAATTGGGATCTTAGAAACCAAAATAAGAAAAACAAGATTGAACTGGTATGGCCATTTGAAGAGACTGGAAGTGGCAAAATATTGGATAGAAGCCAAAATCCCACATAAAAGACCATGAGATGGACTTGACAAAATGGCTAAACCAAATAAAACATGATATTAAAACAATTGGAACCAGCTGGAATGATGTCTTGACAAGAAAAACCTACCTTGACGTGGAAGTGGCTTGTAGATTTTGGAAACAACTGATGATTGTTATTGAACTGGAGTTGGAAACAAATAATGATAACGTTACTTAGTTTGGTACTAGAGTTCATTTGTTTATTTAAGTAATTACCCCGAAAATAAACTCCATCTTGCTTAACATTATGTCCAACCAAAGAGAATCCAGATAAGTAGGCCAGGGCTCTGTTGTGAATATTTGTTAATTTAAGTACATTTTTTTTTTCAAAATTAATGTAATGTTATGAGATATGTTTGATTTTTATGGAATGTTGCTAGAATGAAGAGCAACATGCCCGCATTCTCATTAGACACTGGGAAAGATATATATGTGAGTTCTGTGGATTGAAAATCGGTTATCGCAAAAGTCTAAGAAGGCACTTAAGGAACAAACATCCTGATAGAAAGATTGAATGGAACTCGGAAGAAGCCATAGACTCAATGATGACAAAGAGGTGTAAGCATTATTATTTATTTATTTAATTTTTTTCTATATTGAATATTTGTACAATAAAGTATGAAAATGGTTTAGCATTATTATTTATTTATTTAATTTTTTCTATATTGAATATTTGTACAATGAAGTATGAAAATGGTGTCTGGATCCTAAACATTTTACTTCTGAAAATTTGATCAGTTAAATATTTTTGCAAAATGAGAAATAATCAGTTTGCAATAATTCTGTTTTAAAAATACTATGTTACCAAATAAATGTTGTTTATCAAATATTTGCATATCCTTTTTGTGTTAAAATATACAACAACAATGCAAAACAGTGATATCAAATAGTGTCTTCACTGAATATTATTATGTGAATTAATTATTATTGTGGCTTTACATAACTATGAGCATAACTTTCTAGTGCCCCTAGAAATGAAGGTAAAGTATTTGGGGTGATGTCAGCAACAAATCTCAGAGAATGTAATGAATTTAATTCATAATATTAAATTTACATAGACACTCTGGGTATATTCTCTACCTAATCTTTATTTCACATTGAGAATGCAGTATGGTACATCCATGAGTAATGTTAATCAAATGGCAGTTTGAGAGCTACAGCTCTGTATAAAAACGTTGGCTGGCTAATAAAAAGAAAGTATAAATTCAAATTTTCGCAGAGTAAGTGGTTGGGATTATATTTATTGCCTGTTATTAAAGGTATAAAGTGGGCCTCTTTGGCCCGTCTAGAATGACTAAGCAGCCGTCTAAAATACAAAGTATTACTTAGAGAAATGTTAGTTTATTTTAAATTTAAATTGTAAAATATTGTCAATTCATATAAAAATGTGAAACATTCTTTACCTAATGCTTTTTATTGAAACAATCTAGACATAACGTTGAATTTTCAGGACAGTTGTCACAGAAAGTATTTACTACAAGCGCAGAGCAGCATGGGCCTCTTATGGCGCAAGACGGCCAGAATCAATATGTTATTACAACATGCCGACGTGGGCCACAGAGGCCCATGATACAAAATGCGAAAAAAACACCAAGAAATTTTAATTTTGAACTATTATGTTATGTAACTCATCCAAATACAAACTTTTCAACAAAAATATAAAAATCAGTTTTTTGATATAACACTTGTAAAATGCACACGTGAAGTAAAAAGATATGGCAGTCGGAGCAAGCGTGTTAAAAACGTATAGCCCTTACAGATTCAGTTTTAAGAGGCCACAATTCAATTACACTGCATTTTAAGTGAATAAATATTGATTAAATATTTTGAAATGTTGTATAAACTTGACACAGAAGTAGTGGATGCATACAGTGTTAGTATGAATTAATTATATACAAAAAACTAATTTTGTATAATATAATAAAAGAAAAGATATGAAAAAGTCAACCTGTAAGGAAGTTTTTTATTCCTTGGTCCATTTTGAGCCCTAAATCACCTAATAATATCCCAGTTTTAGAGGAATTTTGACCAATCACAATTAAAGAAACAACAAAAATTATCCTTAATTTGAACAACAGTAACTCTGTTGGATGGGATGGAATTCCAACTTTTTTACTTAAGTCTTCAGTATATATAATAAAGCCCCATCTTGACTCACATCTTTAACAAATTATGATTTCTGGGATATTCCCAAGTAAACTAAAACTATCAGAGGTTAAACCTATTTTTAAAAAAGGATCCAAAACAGTTTTTTTAATTGTAGGCCAATTTCATTGTTGAGTAATATTTCAAAAATCGTTGAAAAAGCACTCCATGATAGGATTACAAACTTTCTTGAAAGCAACAGATTAATTGCAAATGAACAATTTGGCTTTAGAAAAAAATAAAAACACTGAATCAGCTTTAATATCTTTTGTAAACAGAACTGCTGGAACCCTGGACGAGCTTCAACATACCGCAGGACTGTTCTGTGACTTGTCCAGGGCTTTCAACTGTGTTGACCATAACTTATTAATAGCAAAAATGTCCAATTTGGGTATACAAGGTAAGGCCCTTACTCTAATGAAGTCATACCTAGAGGGAAGACAACAAAGAACAGTCCTTGTTAAAAAATCTAATAGAATCTACTCTAGTTGGACTAAAGTAATTTTTGGTGTCCCTCAAGGTTCCATTTTGGAGCCAACACATTCTTAATTTATATTAATAACTTAACCACGCATGTTCCAAGAAATTTTATTTTATTTGCTGACAACACCAGTGTCATAGTTAGTGAACCTAGTTTAATTTGACTGGAAAAAACCGTTAAGTGTACTTTACTTGAACTAAAAGCATGGTTTAAATCAAATGGGATTTTATTAAATGAAACAAAGACTAACATAATGCACTTTCAAACACGAAATTACATCAATAATCAATTAAAACATACAGAATTTAATCTAACTGACTGCCATAAATTTCTTGGCATTAATGTGGATAAAAACTTGAATTGGAAACAACACATCCAGTTTTTAGTAAATAAACTAAGCTTATTCCGATTTGCATTAAACGTTCTAAAAAATTCTGTTTCATTAGATACATTAAAAATTGTGTATTATGCCTATGTCCATTCCTTGCTCAAGTATGGTATTGTACTGTGGGGAACCTCAACTGATTTCATTAAAGTATTTAGAATTCAAAAAAGCATAATTAGAGTTATTTCAGAGGAAAGTTATAGAACTAGCTGTCGTCCTCTTTTTAAAAAATTACTTGTGATGCCCCTACCAAGTATGTATATTTTGAATTGTTAAATTTTGTTCGTAGAAATGATAGCCTTTTCAAACAATTTAGAGTTCAACACTCTTATAACACACGCAATATATCTTCCTTGAGTTATCCAATGCATAATCTTGCACTGTTTGAAAAAAGTCCTCTTTATATGGGAATGAGCCTTTACAATAGATTACCAGCAAATCTTAAATCCTTTACCAAAAACAAGTTTAAGCACTATATTAAGGACTTACTGACTGATAGGGCATATTGATGAATTCTTGGAAGACACGACTATATAATTCAGTTTTATATAAATACAATTTATACAAATTCTGTTGTTTCAGTTAGTTATTGTTATATTTAGGATAAGTATCTAATTGTTATTGTTTGACTTAGATTACATATATTGACAATGCACCTGTTTGTTATTACTCTGTAATATGTTCAAATGTTTATGTGCAATAAAGAACTTTGACTGTAACTTGTCTTTGGTCTGGGAAATTTCGTCAGCGGGAGAGTTGTAGAAAAACCTTGGTACTTGTTTTTATATTTGAAATTTTTCACCAATATCCTATAGTTTAGTTGGTAATAAATGACAAAGAAACATGAATGTGCAGCGCATGCAGTGGTCATCGCTGTATTGGTGAGCTGGCCTAACTCTTAATTACTCGTGATTCCAACGGTGCTAAAATATGAATCCAGGAGAAATATTGTTTATTTAATATAAAACTTATTCTACTGAAAAATATGAATTTATTATGTTAGGCAATGAAAATTACAGGTATAAAGCCAGTTATTATTTTTCAATTATTTTAACAGGGCATCTAATCATTTACAATAGGTGTTTTATAGTATATAAGTGTCACATTTATTTTGTAGTAACCCAACCGTTCTAAAAGTGTTGTAAGTTGTAGATCTTGACTTAGTGCTGTTTATTAACTCTCTTTGAAAATATTTATAAATACTATATTTTGTTTAGTTTGCTCATTTAAGCATACAAGGAATTTAAAATCAAATTAAGTGAAGATACAAATTTAACTGTTATTATTGTTACATTGGTAATGTGAAGGCTCTGTATATTTTTTACTTACAACTTTGCCACAACTTAGTCACTTAGTACTTCAACCCCGGTCATATCACACTGCACTACCGAACACTCCCCTTCACTTGATTCCTCTGAAGATGTTCCAGTAAGACAAATAATAAGGGTTTCAAAGTCATCTTGTAGGTAGTCGGTTTTCCACATGTCGTCTAAATTTTTTGTACATGATTGTAATAATTTGACCACTGCTGATTTGTAACTGCTGTAAATGCGTTATTTATTAAACCTTCCATTAACGATTTAATGTATTTGGTGTTGTGCACTGCCACATGCCTCTTCACCTGACTTAAAAACAGTTCAATCGGATTTAACTCGCAGTGATATGGAGGAAGCCTAAAACTTCGCAGCTAAGTAAAGCTGCTTTGTTTGGCCATTTCATCCACTGCATTTAACAAATACACATTCTACACTTCAGTAACTTGCACCAGTATTTCACGTTTCAACCCGTCATCTGGATACGGGATTTGTTTACTATTCAGCCAGTTCTGTATGTCACATTTTCTCCATGTGCTTGTTGGTAGATTCTCCAGTTTCGAGAATGATAGGATAAATTGTCCATAACAATTACACTTCCTATTTCAAAATTAGGCAGTAGTTTGTTTTAGAACCAAGTCTCGAATCTTTCGCTGTCCATTTCAGCATAGAAGTCAGTAGCGCCTCTTTTAGCCAAAAATACAAACTTAGCATCTTTTACAAAACCATTAATACCTCCAGCATGTGTTATGAAAAATCAAGAGCCTCTTCGGGTTGGATCCTTCAAAACAGTAGTCAAGCCTGCAAGGAATGCGTCCGTCGATGATATAATTAACGTATTCTTTCAGACTTAGCTTGAAGCTTGCACAACGTTTACCTAAGCCTAATCTAAATATATTTATTCCTTGCCTCCTGAAATGACTTAATTTCAAATAGCTTTTTAACTAGCATAATACGTGTTGGGACATATACAGTACAAGTAAACGTCACACAACACAAATTTATTACAATATAAGCACAAAATGCACAAATATATTACAATACAAGTACAAGAATGATTCTTTTGTGAATCCCTCTGGTCTGAGGAAGGTGAGCGTGGTTCACCGAAATCGATCAACATAATATTTGTGCATTTTATACTTGTATTGTAATATATTTGTGCATTTTGTGCTTATATTGTAATAAATTTGTGTTGTGTGACGTTTACTTGCACTGGACTTAATTATCGCCAAATTATTAAGTCGTCACTTTCCACTAACATAGACTGGCAATTCCTTTTTTCAAATCTGAACCCAATATCTTTAAACAACTTCCATAATGTCTTTCTTGACAAAGTTGGTAACGTGTAAATTGATTCACTTTTACTAACACAGCATCAAGTGTCGGCGGTACATTTTCTTGAAAAACTAATGAACCATTCTTCGAATGGCCTCCAATTACAAATCCATCGTGTTTAGTCACTCTGTTTGTTTTATATAAGCTAATTGCTATTCACTGCTTTTTTTTATATAAAAAGAAATATTTTTATCCAGGTAACAATTTACAAATACTTATATACATTTAACACTGTCCTCCTCTCACCACTTTTAACTATTTTTCCTTTGGTTTTTTTTTTTCCATTGTTAAAAACCACACCAAATCACTCAAATTATTTTTGAATTCACTTGATCAAGACATTATGAAAAACACAAGAACTTACCACAAACCTCCTTCCCATACTGAATGCTTGTACTTCCTTCTTGGGGGATATTTGTTTATTCCTTTGCATAAACAGATAAGATGAAAAAAGCGAAAGGCCCAAACAAGTCACACGCCCACCTTATACTCAGTTGAGTTGTTGATGGGTTAGAGATAATATAGAACACACACAGAGCTGGTTTTTATTTGTTTTAAAGCTTATTTTTACCAAAACTAATAAATTACTTACAGTAACACAATTAATACATTTCTTAGATATTATTATAATATACGCTTAATATATTGGTATAAATTATTATCTATAAACGTAATTGTATTAAAACACAAATTTCAACATCTGTTAATTTAGGTACAAAACATGGGTAATACCAATAAATAGATGTTGTCGTGGAATAAGCTAATTAAAACTTGATTCCAATAAGTAGACATTAATTTACAGCATTATACTTGATAATTTATTTTATATTTTACCATATTTCTCTTTTTATCAGTAACATTTTTCTTGTAAATGAATAAACATATATGAAAATATCTACAGAAGTTTTGTAGCTGATAATTTGTTTGTATTTTAAATCAATTTTTTTAACTAATGATATTTGTACACAACTTTATAATACCTAATTCACTTTTATAATACATATTAGACATGTTAAAAAAAATACTGTAAACAGTGGAAATGCTATATGACAGTCATAATCATAAAATTTTATTTGTAATTTGACGTAAATGCATTGACAATTGTCAGAAGTATACAGCAAAAGGCTACAGTCAGGTATAAACCAGTAATTAATAGAAACAATTACATAATATCATTATTACTAATAAAAGGTGAGAAGACCCAAAAAAAACAAACAGGGGGATAATATTGGCCTTGTTAATAGCATGATTAAAATTCATTAAATGTAAATTGAATAAATATTGAATAACAGAAATAAATATGTTAATAATAAGACACAAAATTTACCATGAAAGACATTAAAAACGAAACAATAACATAATTAAAAATTTGAAAGATATAACAATTAGAGTTTACAAATAAACTATAGCAGTGATAAACAAATATAAATATATAAGTTAATAGATACAATTTACACATTAAGTAATACAATGAAGATTAATAAATAAAATAAACTATAAAAATTTTAATCTGGTACCAAAAGCTTGACTAGAGTTTAATTTCCTTTATGGACATGAAGTCACTTACAGAATAAAAAGGATTTACTAAGAGCCAACCATACAATTTTTTCAAAAACAGTGGCTGTCTATCAGAATATAATTGATAAGTTTTATTCAGCTTATTATCCATGTATTAATAGACATGACTACATGACTATTTAAAGTTTTACTTAGCCTAGTGCATCTTCTATACAGGGTGTCCCAAAATTCGACGTCCAAACTTCACAGGCTTGTTATATGGATCATTTCCAACAAAAAATGTCCTTTATGGGTTTATCGTATTGTTAATAGTTACGGAGCTATTGACTTTTTTAATATTTTTTAAAATATACGTATTGCAACAGTAAAAATTCATTTTTATTTAAGAAATATTGCACGCAGGGCCTTAAAACTTTTACAATATAATTTTAATCAGTATATTTGCATAATTATACCGTTTTAAGGCATTTCGGGATTTTAAAAACGTAAATTAATAGTCTTTAAACTTTATTTTTTTAATTTAAAATAAAGTTACTACTACATTCAAACGGTGACGCAAATGTATTTTTACCCAAAGCAAATGCCCAAATATCTTAAAAACTTCACTAATTAGTGCAGAATTCAAAAATACTAACACATTAACGAATTTGTTAGATTCTTTTGGGAATTGGTATATTTTTCATAATAAGTACACGTTTTTTGCCATGCTGGCCACTTGTCCACCCTCGCGTTGCGGCGCTTCTTCGCGGAAGTTTTACGCATGGACAAAGCTAACAAGTAATTTCAAAAAGGCTAGAGCAATAATGTAACTGCTATTTAAACACACATTTTGTGCTGATATCATAATTTTGTTAAGTAAATAATTGTTAAACCCTTTACATTGATTTATTAGGCCTATACTTGTTTAGTCTCCTGCAGTACATTACAAATAATCCCACTAATATCAGGGCCCTACAAACAAAATCAGATGTAAATACACACAAAATAAATCAGCTATTGTTGTTGGAGTAGATTTTTATTGTTGACCAGATGGGTATTAATAAACATTGAATATTTGAATATTTTAAAAATTGTCATGAACAGTCTTTTGTGTGTTGTTTGCTGAAAATATCTATTTTTATTTCAGGTTTGTTTTTTAAGTGTTTCAGTTTGTATTATGGCATGTCTTACACTGTTAGGGTATTCCCCTATGAGGAATATTTTTCAAAGACGTACCTTTTTGTATGGTCTTTGTAACGGAAATGCCCGTGCTGTTGCAAGGGAATATAAATCTAGGTATCTTAACAGAGAACGATTCTCTGATCATATAGTATTTGTGTATCTGCATAGGTCTTATCAGGAGGGTAAGATTCCCGGACATTTTGAGAGGTTAGGCAGAACCCGTATTAACAATAGTTATGAAACAATAAATATGATAGAAGAAGATCCAACTACAAGTGCCCACCGTTTATCCGTGTTTAACGTGTACTTATTATGAAAAATACACCAATTCTCAAAAGAATATAAGAAATTCGTTAATGTGTTAGTATTTTTGAATTCTGCATTAATTAGTGAAGTTTTTAAGATATTTGGGCATTAGCTTAGGGTAAAAATACATTTTCAGTCACCGTTTGAATGTAGTAGTAACTTTATTTTAAGTTAAAAAATAAAGTTTAAAGACTATTAGTTTACGTTTTTAACATCCCGAAATGCCTTAAAACTGTATAATTATGGAAATATACTAATTAAAATTATATTGTAAAAGTTTTAAAGCTCTGTGTGCATTATTTCATGCATTCATGCATTATTGCATACAAATGAATTTTTTCTGTTGCAATACGCATATTTTAAAAAATATTAAAAAAGTCAATAGCTCGGTAACTATTAACAATACGATAAACCCATAAAGGACATTTTTTGTTGGAAATGATCCATATAACAAGCCTGTGAAGTTTGGACGTCGATTTTTGGGACACCCTGTATATCTGATTGTTACTTCTTGTGTTATAGTTGTGGATATTATTATTGAGAAACAGAAAATGGTAGTTTACTTAAAGCATAGGACGTAAGATCAAAAATATACTTATTTATAACCGTTTGAATTTTTAATTTGAAAAATAAAGGTTTTACAGTGGGCAGACAGACAGTGCTCTATATTTTTGTTCCAGCTAGTAGCGCTGTGTTTGTCCACAAGAGCCGTACTGCATTCTCAACGTGAAATAGAGTATAGTTAGTAAAGGATCCAACACAATATGAATTGAGAGTAAAATAGTGCAGAAGAAGTACTGGAAATATATTTCTTACCTTTGTATTTGTATGGATATTCCCAATGAAACAACGGACAGGATTATCTACCTGATCAATTTAATACTACCCGCCAAATTTTTAAACCATTTGATAACATTTATTTGCAAGTTTAAACAATTTTATTTTGTTCATGCTTTTTAGTTTAAAAGCTATATTCAGTAACTAAAAATATATTCACAAATTAACTTGGATTTATTTTAGGGTTAAGTGCAGGTCTCAACTGGATAATATTGTTACCAGAACATTATACTGAATATCACTTTTATTCTTTCTCATATTTGTATCTATGACCATTTAGATCATTGGTTCCCAACCTTTTCCACCCAAAGACCACTAAGCCTTTGACTATTAAAATCAACAAATCTCAAGATTATTTAAGTTATGTAGGAATAAGAAGATTTAAAAGGTTTTGGATTTATTTATACAACTAAAATGCATGTAGATATCAATGTAATATATTGTGAACAATAGCTCATAAAAAAAGGTTAACATGCTAAACTGTACCTAAGTTACATGATTAATTTAATATCTTCTAATTAATTTACCAACTCATCACACCTCCTAGGCGTGTATTTCTTTTTTATAACTAATATTTTTTTTATCCTTTAAAAACTGAACAAACAATTTTTAAGAACTAAGACTTTAATTTATTTCCAAAAATTAAGTAATAATTAATTGCCAACCACTGCTACCAACGTTGAAAAGATGGAATCAGGCTTGATTTTTTTATTTTAACCTTGAATTTTTGCCTAAAATATTTTTCTAGTGAACTATTCAGATGTAAAGTTTTCATAATTAAATATACATGTATATCTGGACATTATTCATTTAAAAATGTTGGTGTCAAATGTTTTTGTCATAATTTTAATATTGTGAGTATCTTCCATATGAGTGAGTATCTATTGTGCTAGCTGTTATCATTGGCCTGTGATACTTTTCAATAGATCTTTTAAAGTCAACCATATTTTGTCTTGTAGCAACTCTCAAACTCATTTCTTGGGTCAAACATATGGACTCCTAACACGTTCTTTGCCCTGTATGTTAGGCATATTTCTAAAGTCAATTTTATCCTCTCATTTCACCCAAATTTCAACTGTTTTTTTTTTTTTTTTTTAACAACAAATTGAGACTGTTTGTAAGTGGAGAATAAAACGTGGATTTCTGAATCTATAAACATTTTGCAGACAAAAAATATAAAGCCCGCAAAACCAATTTTAAGAAAAGAGAAAAAGATGACATGCAGAGCAATGTACGTAACATTAATTACACCATACAGGCAGCTGATCTCTTGATAAACGATGAAGCTCTAAACATAGACGAAGGTAAGTTTTATGTGATGATAAAACTTTGGTAAATTCTTCTCTCAACTTTTTTGTTTTAGATAATCTAACACAAAATGCACTTCAGGATGCAAATGTTTGGTTTAATACTAATGGATTTTTCTAAATAAAAAAATTATTTTATGTCTTCTTAATAAAGAAAACCCAAACAATATATTTTTTGTTTTAAGAACAGTTTTTTAACCCTTTCCCTTCGGAACAGTTTGTTAAAAAATGTTCTCAGATCAGGTGTCAAATACAGTTGGCCACACTTGTTTCTACGTCAGCTTGGCAGTCAAACACCTGCTAGTGACCCATAAGGTCCGTTGGCTAACTTGTTTGACCATGGCTGTTTTAATTACGAGATCGGCAGCCAAGTCACTCTCCCGTTCTCACCAGATCGGAACCCATTTTGTGGCCATTCAGCCTGATTGTGATTACACCTGGATTTTAAAGTTTAAATAATACTTATTTAATTTAAATGTGCATCTGAAGTATCTGTATTGAATATTTAAAATATGGAGAATTACGTTGTATAGTTTTTCATATTATATTATTAGTATAATGTATTTTTAAATACTATTGAAAAACGTTGAACATTTTGAGTCATGAAAAATAATTTTAAAAAATGTTTTCACTAAAACTTATTTTAATTACTATTGTTCTATTTAAACTGATAGTTGAAATGTCTAGAATTAAGTTATACAGGTTGAATGGTACGTGGTGTTTAAAAATTTAAGGGCTTAACCCTTTTAGTGCCGCACGACACGCTCCGTGACGATGCATATCTGTGCTAAAAATGCCGTCGACACGGAGCGTGTCGATCCGTATTTAATTTATTATAGTACTACCTTACTCTATTAACTGGCTTGTAACGATGCAGACAGCTTCTAAAGGCGTCGAAGTACTTGTTTCGATCGATTTTTCGATGTACTCTTCGATATATCGATGTTTCATTAGTTTACAAAGTTGCGCTAGTTGTTTGTTTACATTGTGCCGAGTGGTGTTTGCGTGTGTTTTCAAATCAGTTTTAATCATTTTTATTGTAAAATGGATAGAAATAAAGTAAACTGTGATGATTAGTGTAAAAAAAATTGTAAATTCAATGCTTCAGTAAGGAGACCTGATTTTTCACTCTGAATATCTGAATTGAACAATCAATAAGGTATATAATGATTTATTTTCTATATTATTCTTTATGATTACTATGGTTACAACATATTTTAGGTATAGAATAAGCTCATAATATAGTAATTTACTTCTTATATCTTTGTTTTTTATAAGAATACAGAGAATAAATATTTTCCATAACTTATATGTTTTCGCCGTAAATTATCGTATTGTAAAATATTTTTATTTTGCAAAATATTGGGAATTGTTTGCATGAAAGTAATATTTGTTATACTGGTTTTGTTCAGTTATAGATGCACTATAAGACAGTATTACTGGAAAAAATAAAAAAAAATACTGAAATATACTTTTATGGACTCAAAGTCAAATTTTTTATTTTTATTTTTATCTTTTTTTACATTTTTTTAGTTTATAAATACTTGGAAGACAATATTTTAAAATAATTTACAATCAAAAGGTGCAATAATAATCATAAAACAAAATAAAACTTATTTCAAAGGTTTATGACCAAAAATAAATTTAATATGATTTTTTTTGTAAACCCTTACATTTTTGCTCAGAATTGCTTGGCACATTTCACCATAGAGGCCGTTCAAGGTCACGGCACTAAAAGTGTTAAACTACATGCTTGGGGCTACTTAAAAACGCAAATTTCAGTTTTATATGCCAAATGGTTAGTGTGGTATGTTCAAATTAAGATTTTTTTAAAATCGTAGACCTAACCATAAAAAAGCTTTATTACTTACTAAAAAGATTATAATTTTTAAACTATGACACCATTTTTGAAATCTACATTAAATTTTTAACAAGAATAATGAGCTAGCAGCCTGCGTAAATTATGGTTGGTACTTAAAATTATGCTTTAAAGAAAAAATTACGTTTTTGTAAAATTTTAAACAATGTTTTACGAGTAGTTACTAAATTATGGTAACTGATATAATGTGTCAAGCTATACAGAAAACTGCGTAATTTAATGTTCTTTCCAGTGATATGCTTTTGTTTGTATTATTGTACAATGCTCCATTTTTTATTATTATTTGAATAAAAAGAAACAGAGTGGTTAAACAATTTTAAGACTATTTTACTAGCCAGCAACTAGGACTAGACATTCAAATAACGTTATGTGATTAAAAACACTTGTAAATCAGAGACGAGTGGGGTTTTACCACAATTCTTAGACCCGGCATACACCCCAACCTTATCAATAATTTTGCCTGTTGTCCTGGGAAATTCCACTACCTGCTTAGTTTAACAAAAGTTAGTTTCTTTTAAAGCAACCTTATCACGAGGAAAATCGTAATCCATTATCTGTTTACTCTTTAGACCAGGTCTGTAGCATCATGGGGTTCCCTACAAGAGAATGCAGAAATGCATTTTGTTTATGGATTTTGCAACGACAATGCACTTGCTGCGCAAAGAGAGTACTGTTTAAGGTACCCAGATCAAAGAGCTCCCAGCCCACAGGTGTTCTCTAGACTCCACCAGAGGTTAGTGAAAAGTGGAAAAGTTCAAAGAAAGTCTTCTGAGTTAGGTCCAGTTAATTATGTTGTAGGTGTTGAAGAATTGATTCAAAATATCTTTCAAGAAACCCCAGAGAGTAGTAGTAGGGAAATTGCGGCTCAACTAAATGTTTCACAGTGGAAAGTGTTGAATATTCTTAATAGAAACAAGTTTCATCCATGCCACTTCACGACTGTACAAGCACTTGGAAGCTCAAGACTTCACTCCTCCTGTTCAGTTCTGTAGATGGTTGCTCAATAGCGATATTGAGCAGTATCATTTCTTCAGAAAGATCCTTTGGACAGATGAGGCCATATTTACAAGACAAGGAATCTTTAATACTCATAATATGCACATGTGGTCTGAAGATAACCCAAGAGCAACGGTCTTTTCAAAGGTGATTTCACATTATAGTATGGGTTGTGGTAGTAGATGAAATGCTTATTGGCCCACACTTTTTCGAGGGAAACCTTAACGGGGAACGCTTTTTGGACTTTTTACAGTACAGTCTCCCTTTGCTGCTAGACCATCTCAACCAAGAAAAAAGAGACAGTCTCGTTTTCCAACAAGATGGAGCTACACCGCATTTCACAGTAGAAGTGTGTCACTGGTTGACACTCAATTATCCTACATGGATTGGACGGGGTGGGACCGTAACGTGGCCAGCTAGATTGCCGGACCTTAGTCCCATAGATTTCTGTGTTTGGGGATGGATGAAACAAAATGTCCATTCTGCACCTATCAACACAGAACAAGAATTGAGGGAGACAATAACTGCGGCTGCTGAAGTAGTGTGCTAAAAAGACTCTACAAAAGTGACGGTTGCGCAAGAGAGCACGGGTCTGCATCAGAAATGGAGGAAGGCAGTTTGAACAACATTTGTAAATCTTATTCTTGTAAGTTGACCTTTTTTTCAATTCTTTTTACAAATGTAATTAGTATGTCTTAGTATTATGTCAAAACAAAGTATTATAATCTTTCTTGTAATAAATAGTCAGAGCTTCAAGTTTTCTGCAAACTGTGTTTTCATTCAGTTTCACCTAACGTTTTCGATGACGAAATAAAATAATTAAAATCACAATTATACCACTGAAAAGAACATTAAACTATGCAGTTTTCTGTATGATTTGACACAATATGTCCGTTACCATAATTTAGTAACCACGCGTAAAACTTTTCTCAATTACTTAAAATTACTTAAAACGAACGAGAATATTTTAAAACAAAAACGACTTCTTTTATGGCTGATGAGGCTTCACGGATCTTTCAAAAGCCTCATAATAAAACAGGTTAAAAAAGATAAAAAACCGAAACAAACAGTATTGTTGTCTGTAGCGGAACAAAAGAAAACAAACAGTGCTTGCAGGCAGAGGCAGATAGCTTCATGCCTTATTCTGTTTTGTTTATGTTTGTTTATCAAGATTATCTTTAGCATTATTTTTGTTTTACAAAATTACAAGGGACGTCCACTCATAAACGTAAAGTGGTATTGACCCACACGCCCACCCATACACGTACTGTGGTATTGACCCACATGCCCACCCATACACGTACAGTGGTATTGACTCACCCGCCCACCCATACAGCACAGTGGTACTGACCCACCCATACACGTACAGTGGTATTGACGCACCCGCCCACCTATATACGTACAGTAGTATTGAACCACCCACCCACCTATACACACACAGTGGTATTGACGCACCCGCCCACCCATACACACAGTTGTATTGACGCACCCGCCCACCTATACACGCACAGTGGTACTGACCCACCCGCCCACCCATACACGCACAGTGGTATTGACCCACATGCCCACCCATACACGTACAGTTGTATTGACCCACCCGCCCACCCATACACGCACAGCGGTACGGACGGGTATTTTATTAGAAATTTAGATAAATACGACCCAAATTTTACTATTTATTATATAGAAACGTTACTTGAATTTTATGAAAAACGTTTATAGACTTTGATGTCTATCTAAATGTATGAAAAGTCAATTTTAAAAAAATCGTTTACAATGAAAGTAAATAATTATAATGCAGTGAAAAGCTGGCTTGGTATTTGTATAAAGGGAAGGGCATTTCACTATTATAATTAATAACCTAACCCACCCATACACGTACAGAAGTATTTGATAGCTGAAAACAATGATAGCTACACACACGCCCATACACGTACAGTGATACTGACCCACCCACCCACTCAAACACGTACAGTGATATTGACCCACCCACCCATTCAAACACGTACAGTGATATTGACCCACCCACCCACTCAAACGCGTACAGTGATATTGACCCACCCACCCACTCAAACACGTACAGTGATATTGACCCACCCACCCATTCAAACACGTACAGTGATATTGACCCACCCACCCACTCAAACGCGTACAGTGATATTGACCCACCCACCCACTCAAACACGTACAGTGATATTTCACCACTGTACGTGTATGGGTGGGCAGGCAGGTCATCACCACTTCACGTGTATGCTGGGCGGGCGGGTCATCACCACAGTACATGTATGGATGGGCGGGTGGGTCATCAATACCGCACGTGTATGGGTGGAGCCTTGGTTCAAATGGTTAGTACCTTTTTCTTATGTACATTTTTCTAGCTGTCATGTCACACACTTTTTACTGTTTCTATTATTTGCCGCTGAGTTGCGAATGTAAACATTTAAGGTTATAGTACGGTCATGAATATGCAGAATACTGAATAGTGCTGAATAAATACTTTCTAGTGTGACAGTAAATGTTATTAAACGCTATTTTATATGGTATAAAGCTGGTTTATTCACCCATCAATACCACTGTATGTGTATGGGTGCGCGGGTGGGTCAATACTTCTGTATGTGTATGGATGGGCAAAGCTATATTCACAGCAGCCACCATTTTGACGATTCCAGCCAATGGGGTCACGTGAATTCCTCTGGTCTGAGGAAGGTGAGCGTGTTTCACCGTGATCGGTCACCATAATATTTATGCATTTTGTACTTGTACTGTAATATATTTGTGTCAATAGCAATACCACTGTACGTTTATGGGTGGGCGGATGGGTCAATATCTCTGTACGTAGATGGGTGGGCGGGTGGGTCAGTACCTCTGTAGGTGTATGGGTGGGTCAATACCACTGTGCGTGTGTGTGCGTGGGTGGAGCCTTGGTTCAAATGGTTAGTACCTTTTCTTATGTACATTTTTCTAGCTGTCATGTCACACACTTTTTATTGTTTCTATTAGTTGCCGCTGAGTTGCGAATGTAAACATTTAAGGTTATAGTACGGTCATGAATATGCAGAATACTGAATAGTGCTGAATAAATACTTTCTAGTGTGACAGTAAATGTTATTAAACGCTATTTTATATGGTATACAGTTGGTTTATTCACCCATCAATACCACTGTATGTGTATGGGTGCGCGGGTGGGTCAATACTTCTGTATGTGTATGGATGGGCAAAGCTATATTCACAGCAGCCACTATTTTGACGATTCCAGCCAATGGGGTCACGTGAATCCCTCTGGTCTGAGGAAGGTGAGCGTATTTCACCGTGATCGGTCACCATAATATTTATGCATTTTGTACTTGTACTGTAATATATTTGTGCCAATACCAATACCACTGTACGTTTATGGGTGGGCGGGTGGGTCAATATCTCTGTACGTAGATGGGTGGGTGGGTGGGTCAGTACCTCTGTAGGTGTATGGGTGGGTGGGTGAATACCACTGTGCGTGTGTGTGCGTGCGTGTGCGCGTACGTACGTGCGTGTGTGTGTGTGTGTGTGTGTGTGTGTGAGTGAGAGAGAGAGAGAGAGAGAGAGAGAGAGAGAGAGAGAGAGAGAGAGAGAGAGAGAGAGAGAGAGAGAGAGAGAGAGAGAGAGAGAGAGAGAGAGAGAGAGAGAGAGAGAGAGAGAGAGAGAGAGAGGAGAGAGAGAGAGAGAGAGAGAGAGAGAGAGAGAGAGAGAGAGAGAGAGAGAGAGAGAGAGAGAGAGAGAGAGAGAGAGAGAGAGAGAGAGAGAGAGAGAGAGAGAGAGAGAGAGAGAGAGAGAGAGAGAGAGAGAGAGAGAGAGAGAGAGAGAGAGAGAGAGAGAGAGAGAGAGAGAGAGAGAGAGAGAGAGAGAGAGAGAGAGAGAGAGAGAGAGAGAGAGAGAGAGAGAGAGAGAGAGAGAGAGAGAGAGAGAGAGAGAGAGAGAGAGAGAGAGAGAGAGAGAGAGAGAGAGAGAGAGAGAGAGAGAGAGAGAGAGAGAGAGAGAGAGAGAGAGAGAGAGAGAGAGAGAGAGAGAGAGAGAGAGAGAGAGAGAGAGAGAGAGAGAGAGAGAGAGAGAGAGAGAGAGAGAGAGAGAGAGAGAGAGAGAGAGAGAGAGAGAGAGAGAGAGAGAGAGAGAGAGAGAGAGAGAGAGAGAGAGAGAGAGAGAGAGAGAGAGAGAGAGAGAGAGAGAGAGAGAGAGAGAGAGAGAGAGAGAGAGAGAGAGAGAGAGAGAGAGAGAGAGAGAGAGAGAGAGAGAGAGAGAGAGAGAGAGAGAGAGAGAGAGAGAGAGAGAGAGAGAGAGAGAGAGAGAGAGAGAGAGAGAGAGAGAGAGAGAGAGAGAGAGAGAGAGAGAGAGAGAGAGAGAGAGAGAGAGAGAGAGAGAGAGAGAGAGAGAGAGAGAGAGAGAGAGAGAGAGAGAGAGAGAGAGAGAGAGAGAGAGAGAGAGAGAGAGAGAGAGAGAGAGAGAGAGAGAGAGAGAGAGAGAGAGAGAGAGAGAGAGAGAGAGAGAGAGAGAGAGAGAGAGAGAGAGAGAGAGAGAGAGAGAGAGAGAGAGAGAGAGAGAGAGAGAGAGAGAGAGAGAGAGAGAGAGAGAGAGAGAGAGAGAGAGAGAGAGAGAGAGAGAGAGAGAGAGAGAGAGAGAGAGAGAGAGAGAGAGAGAGAGAGAGAGAGAGAGAGAGAGAGAGAGAGAGAGAGAGAGAGAGAGAGAGAGAGAGAGAGAGAGAGAGAGAGAGAGAGAGAGAGAGAGAGAGAGAGAGAGAGAGAGAGAGAGAAGTTTAACAAGAAGTGTCTAGATTGCAATTTGATTCCAAACGATCTGTAAATTAAAATTAAAAACCGTTCATTGGCACCAAAAAAGACCCTGCTATTTGCACAAAAATATTGGATTAAAATTTAAATTAAACAATTGTACACAAAAAAATGTATTTTGAACAAGCTCCTTTTCAAAACACACTTAGAGCTATTACATATACTGCACCCCTCAATTCAAAATGACGTGATGGCTGTTATAGAAAACCAGATAAGTAGAAAAATTGAAGCCAAAAGGAAAACACAGAAAAAGAAAATTGAACAACTTTTCAAATCTCAAAAATTAAATGATGTTATACAATGTAAACATAACTTCCACCCTAGAGTTAAAAATTTCACCCACATTGTCTTTGATAGCGAAGAGTTAAGATTACTAAACAAAGGCTTAAATTACAACTTTCCAAATAATAAAAGAAACAGTTTTTTGAACGAGTTGCTTCAAGCTGAAGCGGTTGTCAAGTCTCTACAAACAGAAGACATTAGAACTACTACTAGGGTTGTCATAAATAAAAAAGCCTAAGCTATTTTAGAGAATACAGAATCTACTAAACAACTATCTGACCGGTATAAATCAGATAGACAAGTTGCGGCTCACATTAGAGATAAGCTTGCACAGAACAATGCCATGATAACAAAAGCTGATAAGGGCAACGTCATCATAGTTTTACAAACAAACGATTATATAGACAAAGTCCAGGCCTTCTTAACTGATAACAGTATCAACAAAATCAACAATGATCCAACATCGACTTTTAGTAAAGAGATAAACAAAGTCATTAGCCTAAGTAAGAACTTGTTGTCCCCAGCTGAAATAATACAATGCAAAGTCACTAATCCCTCGGCACCATGCCCCAAGGGACTACCAAAAATACATAAACAGAATGTACCAATACAGCCCCTTGTCAACTTCATTCCATCACCAGCATACAATATTTCTAAAAAACTCGAACACATCATAAGAAGCCAGACATTGTTGGAAAATTCACATAGCCTAAAAAACAGTTTAGAATTCATACACAAACTAAATAATGTTCAACTTTCAAGTAGTCACACCTTGGCATCCTTTGATATAGTGAATTACTTCAAGTTCAACAACAGCTTTTACTCCCAAAACGAGGGCTTAGCTATGGGCTCGCCTCTTTCTGGTATTCTAGCCGAAATTTTCTTAAATCACATTGAAAACTCTAGCCTCTGGTCCGATGAAAACAAGTTCAGATCTAAAATAGTATTTTACTGTCGTTATGTGGACGACACTTTTGTCATATTCAATGGGAGTGATAGACAACTAAAAATGTTTAGTAATTATCTGAACAAAATTCATACGAATATCAAATTCACTTTGGAAATTGAAGACAATAGTTTGTTGAATTATCTGGACCTGATAGTTTTTAAAGTTAACAACAATTTAAATATATAGAAAACCTACAACTACCGACCTAACAATTCACTCTAGCTCACACCATCCATATAATCAAAAAATGGCAGCTTACAACAGCCTAGTCCACAGACTTTTAAACGTCCCACTAAGCGAGAAGGATTTCAAAGATGAAGTTTTAACTATAAAATATATAGCAACTCAAAACGGATACCCAAGCAATATAGTTGATAACTTAATAAGAAAACAACAAAGCAAACTAAACAGTCCACAGCCACAACAAAATGATTCTAGGGAAAATAAAAAGTATGTGACTATGGAATACGGTTCAACAGGGCTAAATTACACGATAAAAAATGAATTGGTAAGAAATAATGTAACTGTCTCATACAAAACCAACAATAAACTAGATATCATGTTGAAACCCCGCCCGACTGAGAAAAAACCTATTGAAGACACTACAGGAGTATACAGATTGTCTTGTGACGACTGTCCAAAATATTATATTGGTCAAACAACCAGATCATTTAAAAAAACGTTTTAAAGAGCATTTACCGGCCAGATCCATCAAACAAACAAACTAAATCAGCCTTCGCCTCTCACCTTATTGACAACAACCATAATTATACAGACTTCCAAAATAACTTAAAGGTTCTCAATGTATGCAAGAAAGGTCGGTTTCTAAACTGCTTAGAAGAGTTTCAAATTTACAAGGCAATAAAAACTGAACCAAACAACGTTCTAAATCAACAAGTTTCCTTCACATCGAATTTAATTTACAACACCGCTATAGGTATCATGGATTCAGATGGCAGATGTCAAGGACACACACGTCACAGAAGCATTGATAACAACAGCTGACCAAGACCCCACCAGTCACCACACACGCCCCTGCATTACCGCTCCAACTTCTGTACATGTCGGTACGGCTGGTACTACCTTGGCCAAGGACAGACAGTTTATGTCCGATGTTCGAGTTCGTGTCTTCATGTTTTGTGTTTTATTTATTCGTTTTTAATTTGTGTTTTATTTATTCGTTTTTAACTTTGACGACCTTCACGGCGATAAGTGTTCACAAATGAAAAATGTAGTTTTATTTTAGTTTACGTTCAGCCTGATGATGACCTGCATGATGGCAGGTTGAAACGCGCGTAGCAAAGCTACAAATGTTGGATTACTTGATGGATCACAAAGGTAAATAACCTACTATATAGCGTAAAACTTTGTTTAAAATTTTACAAAAATATGATTTTTTTACTTTAAAGCATAGTAATTTTAAATACCAACCTTAATTTACGCATCTTACTAGCTCATTATTCTTGTTGAAAATTTAATGTAGATTTAAAAAATGATGTCATAGTTTAAAAAATATGATCTTTTAAGTAAGTAATAAAGCTTTTTTATGGTTAGGTCCACGATTTTAAAAAAATCTTAATTTAAACATACCATACTAACCATTTGGCATATAAAACTGAAATTTATGTTTTTAAGTAGTCCCAAGTATGTAGTTTAAGCCCTTAAATTTTTAAACACCACATACCATTCACACTGTATAAGTGACATATAAGTATAATCAGTTTTTAATATAAAATAATTGCCATATTAGCGGCTTCTCAGCTGTATGATAAACTATATACGAATATCATGCATCTTAAAAATATTTATTGTGTGGTTTTAAATTAAGATAAAAACAAGTTCAGTTAAAATAACAAAGTTTTAATTAATTAATTAAACATACAATGCTGGAAATACAAATTGGTAATATTTGGTTTTGAAATAAATCAGTTTTTGAAATTTTGCTGAGTGTAATACTTTTTGAAAAATATGCCAGGACAGATACCTGGATACTAAAACACGAACTAAATAACTATTATTTACAATTACATACAGTATTTTACAACAAAATAGAATATTTACAATATTAACTTTTGTCTATAAATAATAGAAGCGAGAAGAAGAGCTTATTTTGCGCTAGTACAGTCTCACCTGAGATATGGACTTACTGTGTGGGGCGGAACATCTGAATATAATCTTTAAAAAATGTTGACCATTCAAAAAAAGGCTATTAGAACGCTTGCAAGTTTAAATCCACTAGACAGCTGCAGAGAAGCCATTAAGTCCCTAAAAATTCTAACAATCATTGGTCTATACATCCTCTCCGTAGTCACATATATAGATAAAACTGCAAACAAAAGGGGGGAGGATATTCACACATACAACACCAGAAGAGCCATAGACTTTATACTTCCACAACACCACACTACCCAATACAGTAAAAAACCTTCATACGCAGGACGCAAGATATATAAATCTCTTCCGAAGCATCTGAAAAACCTCAGTGGGAAGAAGTTCAAGAAAGGGCTACAAGACTGGCTAGAAGAACGACCCCTATACACAGTAGGAGAATACTATCAACTACTAACAAAAACTTTTTTGTAAAGCAAACATAACTTTTTAACAATGACGCCATTATACTTCTTAAAGAATGTATAAATAAAGAAATTCTGATTTCTGATTAAACAACAAACTAAATCAACAAATCTCACTCAATAACACTCAAGATGCACAAGGATAAAATCGAGAGATAGCATAAACTCACTGCCAACCTCGACACACAATCAGGATGTCTACATAAAGCAGAAACGGATGATACCAGGTGGTTGAATATAATCCCGGAATATTTAAACAGCTGTTAGACATTTAAAAATATTGCTCAACAAAATTATATCTAAAATACAAAAATATATGTCAAGTGTCCAACAGAGTTGGACATCCGAGTGTGTAGGGAAATATTGCCAGCTATCACAGTTGGACAACGCAACTAAAACATACCCGATCTGAGCGTGAACATAGTAGTGGCCACCAGAATTGGACACTCGAGCTCAGAGGACATATTTAGACGAACACTTGCCGAGCTGGTGACAAAATAGGGTTGTCGAAGTGGGTTGGTCATCCGAGGGGAAAGGGTTAATTCCTGATGATCCTTATTTATTTGAATTCTAGTAGTGTTTGCTCCTGATAACCATTTATCGTGGAGCCAACTTATTGATATCATTAGTTCTAGGCTTAGCAGAATAATTTTATCTTTTGAGGTGACCCACCAATAACATCCCTGAATCTTAATGTAGAACAATTAATCAATATCACTGTACTTGTAAGGGTGGGTGGGTTTGCCAATACCACAGCACATGTATTGGTGGGTGGGTCAATACCACTGTACGTGTTAGGGGGGTCAATACCACTGTACGTGTTTGGGTGGGCAGGTGGGTACTGTACTTGTATGGTTGGGCAGGTTTGTCAATACCACTGTACATGTATCGGGCCAATAATACGGGTTGTCGTATCTTTGAGCGTAAAACGCTATAATCTAGACAAAAGTCCCATTTGTTTAATAGATAATAAAGATAAACATTTTATGTAGGCAACTCTATTTAAAATATGATCATAATATCGTATTCGTAACCGGAGATGTTCTCACAATGTATTCAGATTCACGCACATCAGTCTCCATCGTACGGCCATGGCGATTACGGTGAAAAGTATTCTCTTTATTTATAAAGAAGGCACGTCCAAATAAGCAGTTCCAAATAGCCATCACCAGTTATTCATACAAAACATGATAACTGATCACAAAGAATCAGTTATTGAACCGTTTCAAAACTTCGTGACTTTTACCAACATTTGAAATTTACAGTTGCATTTATTTCAGGTTCATTCTTTAAAATTGCATGACTAAAACTATTCTAAGAATGACAATTTCGGACAGATTTAATTCGCGTTCAATCTGTAACAGAAACTATGAATAGAACGTAAACTATTGATATTGAAAAGCCATAATAATTTGAGATAGAATTCCTGGAACAGTTTCGTTATAAAATAATGAAATAACGATCAATGTAGTTACCACCAGTACATCGCCCACTCGACGAGTCCCAATATAAAATTTACTACTAGCCGTGGTTTCGATTTGTTATCCATTTTGTTTTGAGTTTTTGTTGACGTTTACATTAGAGATGGGAATTAGAGTTACTTTTTTGATAACCTGTTACGTAATCCTATTATGTTCTAGTAACGTGTTATAATAATCTGTTATTTTTGTAACCTGTTATTCTCGACGACTGTTGCCTTTGACGTTCCAGACAGTTATTATGTTTCTGTTATGGCCTAACGTTACTTAACGGCTCGAAGCCTTATTATACCGCTGGTCTAGATAACGTTCCAAGTTACCAAAGATTATGAAGTTGAAGTTATGCCTTATGTTACGTTACGATAATGAGTTACGGTGGTTGCAGCTTTGCTGCAGTAAAGAAATTACAGGGTTACCACTCAAAGTTCGTTCTGTTATCGATAATTTAACTGTAACGTGCAAGAGTCTTAAGTTTCATTCGTAGTTCAGTTACAGTTCCGTTTACTTCTCAGCACGCTATATTTACTCTCAATTACCACTATGCGTTACAGTTATATAAAATTCGTTATAACCTTATCATGCATCAAACTGGGAGTTACAAAAATAACAGAATATTTCGAATAACCTGCTACATCTATAACAGGTTACATTGCTGTAACCATGTTGTTTATACTATTTCGTTAAATAACGCCTATCTCTTGACAACTCAACTTGACAAATGGAAGTACTAATAGTACGATGAAAACGTACGTCAAAGGTTAATCTTGACAAGTCGGTAGTTGTTATTGCTAGTTAGTATTGTATTGACAATTAATTCTTTTGTTTCTGTTAGTGGAAACAAAATATTGTAGTCAATGTTGAAATTTAGGTCAACTGAAAAGAACACATTAATTGTGTAACTACTGTTTTATTGATTATTAGGTTTAACTTTCAATTGAACAAAAGCATTACATATTGATAGTTTTGAGAACTTTTGAAACTTGTAAACAGTATACAAAGTACTGTGGGAAATATAATAAAAATAAAATAAAATGGATTTTAGTGACGAGATAAATCTGTTTACAGTCTATTGCTGTATTCTTTATAAATTAATAAAATTAATTTAAGTTTGTCAGTTTGATTTGATTAAAGTTTATAGATCAACTCTAGCAGAAGAGTTAGCGATTAGGCTATATACTGTTTTTAGCACCATATTGCAATTTTTGTTTAGTTTCAATATTTTTAATTTTTGATTTGATTTTAAATTTGGAATTTTTTTATGCCTCTTTTTAGAAGCTATAACAAATATTTCCCATATTATTTTACAGTTTATTTAACATATATGTTAATGAATATTTATATTCAATCACTGATACAATAATTTCATAGATTCTAAAACAAATTTCCAAATTTTATTAATTGTTCAGCAAACTAAATAAATAGTGTTTATTTATAGAACATGAAGTAAGAAATCGAGTTTATTTCTTACTTAATGTTATTGTTTTCATTTTTGAAAATTAAGGGTTAAATACTCGCCTCGAAAAAAAACTCTAATTCGAAATTATGTCTAAAAACTCGACTCGAATCCTAAACTTGTTATTCGCACTACCCTAGTTAATACCACTGCAGTGTGCTAATTTTTGGAGCAAAAGTATAAAATTTTTTCAACCAATAAAGCGGTGTGGGCTTCTACAGCACTAAGGAGAAATTTTGATTGATTGAGAGAAGTTTTAATCTTACAAAATATAAGTATTAAGGGTAATAACATATCATACAAATTTGATCATTGCCATCCTTTATTTATTAGAATGGGGTTGCAGTCATGAATCTTTCAATCAAATCGTTTTTATTTACAGAAACTTCAAGCTGAGCAATGCCGTCAGTAATAACAAAACATCAGTTTAAACTTAAGTGTCTCATTCTAGTTGTCTTGAATCTTCCATCCATAAAATTCGTTCAGTGAGAAGAATGGTTGGTTAATCTCCATTTCATTCTCTAGCTAGTTCTTGAGACTGTCTAAAATGGTTTTGTTCAGTCCCTTTCAACTCCTCTGATAGTGCATTCCACTAATTAGTGCTAATGTACCTAAGACTTCTCTCAGTGTGCCAGGTAGTAGTTGGTTGCTTGCATTGTATTGACGAATTTGTGCATACTCTTGTTTCTCTGGTACTTTGATATGAACATGCATCACAACCCCTAGGATGTATAGGTTTACTACTGTTAATATTTTTAGTTGTTTGAAGAAGTTCTTGTATGTTTATCTAAACTGAAGATTTCCTAAAATTCTGACAGCCCGTTTTTGAAGAATGAGAGTACGTATTTCACTCGCAGTGGTGTCACCTCATACAGCTATTCAATAATGAACACGTGTTTCAAACAGGGGATGGTAGGTAAATTTTACAGTAGCTATGTCGCTTATGTATTTTATCCCTTACATAAAGTCCTGTGCACATTTTATTACAAAGAGAGTCTATATGTGAAGTCCAAGTAAGATTGTCATCTATCATAACACCTACATATTTGGTGAAAGTTGTGGTAGTTTCTCTGTAGTTTCTTGGTGCTTTCCCAGGACTAGTTGTTTTGTTTTCATTGTTGACCTGTTAAATTCCAAAGGATGACCATATTGAGAGCTAAATACGCATCAACTTCCAAATTTTCAGGGTTTCTATTTCCTAGCAGGATTATGGTATCGTTAGTGTTCAATAGTCCTTAAAGTGATCTTACATTTAAATCGGAAGTCATTAGTGAAGAGAATAAAACTAAACAACATCCAGACTAATGAGAATGACACCATCCAAACTAATGAATGAAGTGAATAAAAATAAGAATATTCTAATACTAACCTGTTTTTAAATTTTTTTATGTGATTATTTTGTGTTTGTTAATACTACTGTGGTGTTAGTGAACTTGTCTTCTAAGGTAAGTTTGCTGATGTCCTATCTCTCCAATATACTAATTCCTGGCCTAGTGCCCTTTAACTTAACCTAACCTGTTTTTAAGAATATTCTAGCTTTGAAGTGAATAAAAGCTAGAATATTCTACTTCCTTTAGAAATTTCTTAACTGATCTGGACGGAATAGAAAATACTAGGTTTTGGTGTGAATAAAGAGAACAAAATACTAAACAGGTTTAGAATATTCTTGACGATTTTTAAGCTGGTAGGGGGCATGCTAGTTTTGTCATCCAGTCTCTGCCATGGCACTGTTCATGAACGTTCGTGAGGAGAAAGTATATGGTGAGCGGCTGCAAATTCCTCTGAATAAATGTAAACAGTTATTAAGATTTGAGAATGAAAATGTGAACTTTTTGACAGCTGAATTTCTACCTGAAACTGATGAAAGAAGAGGAGGAACACTTTAAGTTTGTTCACAAATGGAGCTGTTTTTACGATTCGTTGGGGATCCGGAGTTCCAGAGTGGAGTTTGAGAAGATGTTGGAGTCCATCAAACCAATTCACTAGAACATATTCTTACAACACTAAGCTCTTCTTACTACACCAAGGGACTGGGAGTACCAAACAAGATGGCGGACATTCAACATACATTGTGAAAGTGCTCCCCATATCAGTGCAGTTTATATTGGGTAAACCAACAAAATTCCTATTTAACTATGCACCAATCAAAACTGTAAGTTATATAGTAATACCGAATTATAACTTGACTACAAAATACTTTATAACTGAAGAGTATCAACTAAAAATCACCAAGCATAATTGATTTTATATCTCTAGAAATTGTGACCCAAGACATATAAACTATGAAGATTTAAATAACAAACTTACATAATTATTGTAGAATCAAAATCCATCAATATTCTTAAGAAATGTATGCAATATTTAATATTTAAAACAAAGCCAGTGGTGTCATCACAACTGCCAACAACTCACAATTGGCCATTATCTAGTCACTGTTATTACATCAGCAGTTGACTGAGATTCATTACAACCAAGACACTCACACAGGTGCCACACCACATGAGAAGAGAGCCCTGACCTGACCTATATCTAGTGTCAGCATTGTTGGCTCAGCACAAAACTGTCAACAGACTGCAGTGCAATATCGACACACTATAACATCTAGTTTAAAATTTATCAATTTCAGTTTAAGACAAAGAGTCTTCTTTACAAATGAAATTATATACAATTGTACAAAATGCATATGTAGTAAGACATGCTGTACGGAGTGTGCTGTTATTGGGCAGGCAGACAATATTAAATATTTAGGAATTTTTCTTGATGAAGAGCTTAATTGGAAAGTGCATGTTCAAGATTTAAAAAATAAACTTAATAAAACGTTAAGATATTTTTATTTCTTAAAAAAATATCTGTAGTGAACAAACCTTGAGAGTAATATATTTTCCCTTGTACATAGTAGAATAGATTACGGGCTCTTTTGTTGGGGTGGGACTTATGAATCAAATATTAGGCACATATTTATACAAGAAAAAAAGTTTATTCGAATAATTTGTAAGAAAGCAACAATGGAAGCATCATATCATTTATTTTTAAAACAACAGATTTTACCATTAAAATATATGTTTGTTCATAAAGTTTTAAAAATGTACTATGTAATGAAGAGAAATTTGCCTGAAATTGTCGAAATACATAAAGTTAAGCTAAGAAAAAAGGATGTATTTATGGTTCCCAAACCAAATCTCACTTTCTATACAAAAAGTTATTTATTTCTGGGACCAAAAATGTTTAACTCAATACCAATTGTTCTGCAAAATTAGAAAAATATAAAATTATTTTCCAACAAAGTAAAAAATTGGTTATTAAAGCAAGACAGTATAGATTACCTTGTAAATATTCAAGTTTAAAGCAATACACTTTCAAACATGTTTTTATTATTCATTTATAATCGTATAAATTTTAATACCTTGTAAATACTTATTCACTGTATCATATATTTATTTCAGATAACATAGTAAAGTATACATATTTGGTTAGTCATAAATTGTTTCGTTTTTATTTTGTTCCTATTATTGTATTATATAGCTATACTGTTAGGGTTAGGATAACATTAAATTTAGAGTTAAGTTTTAAGCTATTTATGTTTTTATATTAGTGTTTATATTTTGAAGAATTGGGACTTTTTATTCTAAATTAATATTATTTGCTTTTGCGCATATTAAGATTTATTTGAAAAGAAGGAACCTATTAAACAGGCATTGCCTTAGGAGGTCCTAGTATTTTCTTGAAATATGTAATTTATGAAAGGTTTTGTTCTAGTAGTATAAGTTTTATTTTGTTAACAGAGCAATTAAGAAGAAACCTTTTTATGTTTAAATGTAATTATATGTATTTTATGTATATATTTTGAGAAAATAAATATATTCTTATTCTTATTAGTTTGACAAGGATTGATCTTCATTACATCTGTTTTATTAATAGTCAATAAACTGGACATAGTTATATAACCACTTTAATATATAATAAATTTAATTTTCCCACATTTTAATTAGTAACTACTGGAATCAGACAAACCAGGATATAAAAAACTGAACCTCATATTTTAAAATTATCTTGACAATTTTTAATAAAAACTACTGGAAACAGCCAAACCAGGATATAAAAAACTGAACCTCATATTTTAAAATTATTTTGACAATTTTTAATAAAAATTACTGTAAATAGAACACCCCCATTATTATGGATGAAATTCAATCAACACAGTGAAACAGGAGAACACTGCAAGATAAAACACTCTCTTCTTTTAATATCTGACAGCATTATATAATAGACCCAGTGAAACAGCCAAACACTGCAAGACAAAAAACTGTCCTACTTCTTTAAATTTTTGACAACATCTAATAGACACAGTGAAACAGTCCAAACACTGCAAGAAAAAAACTGCCCTACTTCTTTTAACAGTCGAGACAACTCATCAAATAGACACTATTAAAAAATGCCCAATATCAAAACTATTACTCCGAAATTCCCATGTGGTATCTGTGGTATTGGAGTTAAATATTCTGGTATCAAATGTTCTGGTTGCCAACTTTGGTACCATGGAGCTTGTGTCAATATTACAAGCAAGGACATAAAAAAATTGGTAAAAGAAGAGACTAACAACTGGATGTGCACAAGATGCTCACATGTACAACCAACAGATAACACCCAAGACAATACTAAAAGTATATCTAACTACACAACACAAGCAAGTAGAAACCCAAACATAAATGAAATTCAGAATGCAGTACAAAATTTTAATACTGATGAAAATTATTTAGAAACCTCACTAACTCTAGCTGCTGAGATTGGAAATGCTCTTCTAGCTAAAAACGCTAAGTTAAAACAAGAAATACATGACCTAAGCCTAACAAATGCCAAACTCTCCCTTCAAATTGCAGAAAATAAAAGTGAAATTGAATATGAAGAATGCTAACCAGAAATACCTCCCTTACGGAAACAGTAAACCATCTGGAAAAACAACTCAAACATAAAAGATCACTCTGCAGCAAGCTGCAAAGCACTTTTGAAGAGCTTGATAGAGAAAGAGAAGAAACTATCCTTAAAAACGAGCATGAAATCTCTAAACTGAAACAAAATATCCAAGATCTGAAAACAAAAATCCCAAAAGGTAAACAAGATGACAAAGGAGAAATACCGCTAAAACACAGGGATGCTGAAGTACAAACACATCCATGTAATACACCTATGAACTGTACCAGTCCCCTCCTCGTAACTGAACTAACCAAAATAAAACTTAAACAAGAACAAATGGAACACACTATCAACTCCCAAATCATAGCAATGCAGGGAGCACTGAAAGTTAAAGCAATAGACGCCAACTGAATCCCAATTAGCATATTGCACCATCTCCACAGACATTGAAAAATAGCAAATATAAAAATATAACAAAGAAAAACTTTTTCAGTGGTATCTCTATTCAAAATGCCAAGTACAGAGCTTGGTCTGCAACATCCTCCACTGAAGGCAAAGAGAGAGACAGTTTGGAATATACAGAAAAAAACTCCAAGGATAGAAGATAACAACACTCTAAATCACTTTCATCCACTCGTTCAGTTGAAAAGACCTAAATACAACAAATGTACAGAAGAAACCTTGACAAGTATAAGCTCTTTTGACACTTCCCCTCTCAGTGACAATGATGACCATCACACCTCTGTAGTGGAGGTAGAAATGCACCAACCGGGACATGCCTCAAAACAAAATAGTCAAAATCAACTTGATAATTTTTCCTCGAAAAAACATAAACCTCCTTTAAACTTGAAAGTTTTAGGAACAGACCAAACAGTAGAAGACTTCTTCACCTAAAACATACAATTCTACAAAGAAATTATGAATATCAACAACATCGAGACAGCTCAAATTAAAAATCAGGTTTTTTTTTAGAGGCAACACACAGAAACCGATCCAAAATGAAAGAAACCACTAAACCAGGAACTGCCATACGAATCTTCACAAATTCCAAATTGAAACAGAAAAGGCAAACCCTCCTAAAAAACTAAAAATTCTCCACCAAAATAAACTCATTAATGAATAAGACCTTACAACTTGACCATCTTGACAGTCTAAAAAACCTCATATTGTAGTATTGACAGAGCATGGCCTAAGGGAATACCAGCTCCAGCAAACCAAACTTACAAACTATGTACTGGTAGGAGTTTTACTAGGACACACTCAAGAAAAGGAGGCGTGGCAATATATACACATGAATCACTTGGAAACCAAGTAAAAGGTGAAGAAAGAGTAATATCTGAAGAACTAACTTGTGAACAGTACATGATCAGTGTTAAGGTGAAGAAGAAAACTGTATATGTGCTAGGTGTATACAGACCGCCATGTGCAAACATCGATGCTGCAATGAACCTAATCTCTAATACACTAGACCACATTCCGACTGAGAGATGCCCAACTATCATTGTCGGGGATATAGATAGATAGAATAGATAGATAGATAGAAATAGATGTGTTGACACAGAACCCAAACAGAAACTCTTTAGAAAACGTATTGAGCAGCCATAACATGGAAAGACTTGAACTACCTCCAACTAAAGTTACCTCTACATCAGCAACATCCATTGACATGGTATGCTCTAGCCTAGACAATAAAGATATCAATGTGGAGGTGATTACTACAGGTCTGTCCGACCATAAAGCTCAAATAAGCACAGTTAATTTACAACCTCAAACTGTAAAAGCGCCTGCCACAACACGTCGACAGTTCAATCAAGATAACCTAAATTATTTAAAGTCAATATTGTCAAACGAAACTTGGAGTAATGTCTACAATGAAACAAGTGCAGAACAAACATATGACAATTTTAACAACATATTAACCTTAGCGCTAAACACAGCATGTCCCCTTACAAAATCAAGATCAAATAAGAAACGAAAATTTGGTGTCAAAATTGATGAGGAGGTTCAAAGACTAAAAAAGAATTATTTGCTGGCACTAAATAAAGAAATACTGCAAGGCACACAAGAAAATAAAACCGAGACAGCAACATGAAAAAGGGAATATGACAAAAACTAAAGGAAAAACGGAAAGAAGCCTCATCAAACTACATTCAAAACTGTGAAAACAAACAAAAAGCACTTTGGGAGGTGATTAACTATGAAAGGTGCAAAGCTTTGAAGGATCAAAACAATCCCCAGCTGTTAATCAATAATGAGCTGATTGATGACCCGTCCAAAATAGCACAACATTTCAATTCTCATTTTGTCTCAGTGGCTGATAAAGCTCTCATGGCTGATGACCAAATACAACAAAGACCACAATTAAATAACTAAGAACCTGACTATATTCCTGACCTGATTCTTTCACCAGCAACTATCTGTGAAGTAAAAACCACCATATCTTCTCTTAAATCCAAGCACTCATCTGGAATTGATGAAATATCCTCCATACTTTTAAAACACTGCAAGGAAGAAATCGCACCCCCTCTCACATTCATTATTAATCAATCCCTCACCCAAGGGATCTTTCCTAAAGCCCTAAAATTAGCTAAAGTCTTCCCTAAACTTAAAAAGAATCCATGCACCTCATATGAACTATCGCCCAATATCACTTCTCTCAACAACGTCTAAAGTAATTGAAAAAATCATTCTCTTCAGACTATTGAACCTATTATAGCGGAGAAATAATATTGTTCAAATTAGGTAATTTTAAATTCAAATTACCGCTACTTTGGAAAGGATAAACCTTTCGGAGCCTGGTTTGCGGTAATTCATTTCTCTTGAATAGACCTTTCATTTGATATCAAACTCGTCCTAGGCTTACATTGAAGATTTTCATTCAACTCCTCGTGGGCCAACCCCCTGAATAGATGAAATGTTGCCAATGGCATCAAAAAGTATGTTCTTTGTAACCTTGACCATCTAAAAAATTTCACTTTTACAAGTAAAGTTATACAAAAGTTGTGAAAGTGTTTCCATATTTTTTTTCTACCCTGTATTGTAAAAATTGTACAAAACGTATTTTATACCAATTATAACATATGGTGCAGAAAGCTGGAATATTATGGAAAGGGACTGGAATAGGATCCAATCAGGAAAAATGAAATTCCTGAGAGCAGTGAAAGGAAAAACAAGACGTGATCGAGTGAAAAATGGAGAAATAAGCAAAACTGGTCGATGACAGTTTGAGGGAAAGGTTGGGGAAGGTTAAACTGAGATGGTTTGGACATCTGAGAATGAATGAGGAAAGAATCCCATGAAAAATGGAAACAATTACTCTGAACAAGAAGAGACCATGAAGAAGACCAAGAAAAAAGTGGTTACAAGATGTTAAGAAAGAAGTGGAAGTGAGAGGAGTATGCTGGGATGTGGTACAAAGAGAGGAATGGTGCATGGACAGAAGAAGATGGAGAGGCTTAGTAGGCACCCAGACCCGGCAGTGACACTGGACTGGAAGAGAGTACTAGCCAATAAGAACAAAATAACTGAAGAATGTTATATTGGTTGCCGTAAATAAACACTAGTAAAGTACAGGGGCCAAGGTTATAATTCCCAACTGAGCTAGCGGTTGGTACTTCCCTCTTTTAATAAAGCTCACGCACATGCTTGCAGTCCATGTGAACTGGCAAGTGAAGTTTTTGTCAACAAAAGTTATAATTACGAGTAGGAAAGTTCCTCCGTTCAATTAAACATCTAGGTTTAATTCAATTATTCCAACGAATTCACATTACATTTAAGTGTTGTATTTTACTGAAAGGTCTCCTGTCCTAGTAAATTACTTGGTTTGATTCAGTTAACAACTATTTACCTAAGTGTTTGGTTCTATTGAAAATGATAAATTAAAATCTGTTTATGCAATTTTTGTTTAAAATATTTTGTTTGCCATAAATTATACCTAATGATGTTTTTTTAGAAACTTGTTGAGAGATTACATTTATATACAAATAAAGTAAATTTACAATACATTTAAAAAGCATTGTGCCAGTGGTATGTCTGTCAACCATAATTAATTCTGGTAAAAATAAACAGAGAAAGTAGTGGGATATTGCAAAGGATCCTTGGTTCAATGCAAAATGCCAACTATTGATTGAGGAAAGGAAAGAAAGAAAGAAAATTCTAATTACAAATGACAATCAAGAAAATTGAGCAAAATACCATAAGGTAAATAGAGAAGTTAACAAGACGCTGCAGATAGATAAAAGGAACTATGTCAAGAATCAACTTAAAAAGGCTGAGGAAGATAGAAACATCTTAAGAGACTTCTTCAGAAAAATTACATACCTCAAACAAGGATACAAAGCTAAGTCATATGGTATAAGAGACAAGGATGGAAATACTAACTGCAACAAAGGAACTGTTATGAATATATGAAGAGATTATTTTTAAGATTTCCTAAATGTAGATGAAACTACAATAAACGACGATTTAGAAATACCCCAAAATGTACAACCACAAATCCAAAACCCAATCATGGAAGAAGTAGAGACAGCTATCAAACAATTGAAAAATAATAATGCTCCAGGAGAGGACGGTATAGCTTCAGAACTAATAAAATCAGGAAGAAACCTGATATTAAGGAAAATACATGAATTAATTACTGACATTTGGAGATAAGAGAAAATACCAAATGACTGGGAGACAGCCATTATAGTCCCCATACAAAAAAATAGACAAACTAGAATGCAACAATTACAGAGGAATATCTTTGTTAAACACCACATACAAAGTATTATCCAACATCTTTGAAAAGAGGCTTTAAGAATATTCAGAGGAAATTCTTGGTGAACATCAAGCAGGTTTTAGAAGACAAAGGTCGACCACTGATCAACTTTTCATTATCAGTCAAACCCTTTCAAAGTACTGGGAGTTTGACAAATACGTTCATCTCCTATTTGTCGACTTAAGAAAAGCCTATTCCACAATATAATTCAATTGTGGAAATGTTTACAGCAATTGGGAATCCCTGATAAATTTATTAACTTGATAAAAGCATGCACTGAAGAATCTAGATGCAAAGTTAGAATCAACAGTGAACTTCTAGTGAATTTAATGTACCAACTGCAGTTAGACAAGGAGACAGACTATCTCCTGTATTATTTAATCTAGCTTTAGAAAGTTCCCTACAAAAGGTTAAACTGCAAGATCAAGGGATAGAAGTTGGAAAAAAGTTAATGTTTTAGCGTTTGCAGATGATTTAGCACTGCTAGCAGAAGATGAAAATAGCTTGACAAGCTCTGATAAAAGAAGCTTAAAAGGTTGGACTGGAGGTAAACGAACATATTAGCATTTTTAAATCACTGACCATTGTTTAACCAATGTGGAATTTTCAATAAAACCTGATATCATTAAACTTAGTTTAAGGTTATAAACGGTGCATTATTGATCCATCAGTTGATTAGAACGCATTCCAGTGATGTCAACTTAAAATTCTAATTGTATCAAACTTTTACCAACTACAATTTTTTCTCCAGACCAATTTGTCTCTTTCATTATCGAATGATTCTCTTATTTTCAGTTATTTTAAGCAGTTTCATTATTTATTTTTAAGCTTAATCAAATTTTAAAAGTTGTTGGACTTCAGATAGCGCCACAATTTTAAATTTTAATTTGTTTCCCTTCTTTCAACTGTAAAATTGTTCTATAAAATTGATAACAAATTTTAACATATATACTCTATTAAATTTTATGATTTTTTTATTTATTTTAGTTATTATAAAAGTGGTTTTCACTTTTACAATACTAAAAAAATATATTTACTAACTATGTGATGTGTTTTTTTTTCTATAGGCCAAATTCAGTTATATGGATCTGATATGGAGCAAGTTTTGTTTAGTAGTTCTATCTCACTTTTGGAAAATGTTCAGCCAGAGACTGTTCAGTCTCTAGCTATTGATGAAGAGTGCATTGTGGATATAGAATTGGATGATTGAGGTAATTGAATAATATTTACAAATAGCCAATTCTTCATCAATGTTGGTAATGACAAGTCAATTTTTTGAGCTTGTTGGTTTTCAACATTGTTAAGTATTATCTGATAAAATATCAGACCAAGATATGGAGCTGGTAGCATTGTTCACTGAAATCTATAATCTGTTCTGTTCTCATTACTGTGACTCATTATTGACATAATATTAGAATTTTTTTATCAAAATCACTTATCTAAAGGTACCTACATTGGTACTGACCTACCCACTCACCCCATACACGTACAGTGGTACTTACCCACCCACCCGCTCATACACGTACAGTGGTACTTACCCACCCACCTACTCATACACGTACAGTGGTACAGTGGAATACTACTGTTCGTGTATATTCAATACCACTGTACGTGTATGGGTGGGCGGGTGGGTCAATACTGCTGTTCGTGTATATTCAATACCACTGTAGTATGGGTGGGCGGGTGGGATATTAAAGAAAGTGCAATTAAAACAATGATTCAGGCAATCATTTTGTGCAAGTCAACATTAAATAAAATATCAACTACATGACCTTTTACACAACACATAATCGACTGAGTCTTGCAGCCTGACTTATTGAGGTTAATGATAAAAAAATTGTATCATTAATTTTCAGTTTTTTTTAGCTTTCATTCTACCTACCTACAAGTAAATGTGATTTTTGTTTGCTCTCAGTTTTAAATATTTTCTTTTATTTTGTGTAAATACAAACAACTTATTTATTCAAATAAAATAACGCTTTTCAATTAAATTGATTCTTGGCCCTGTCATTCTAAGAGCGCACATTCCAGCTGAAATCCTATTAATGTTTTTGTAGCTTCGTTCTATAGGATATTAAAGATCTGCTAATAGAGTTACTATGACTGTTAGCGATGTTATGCTAATGGAGAGCTTTCAGTGTAACAGAAAGAAATTCTTTTGAGCTCTTATTTCACCCAATAATAAAATGATCTTTAGCAGGAAAGCTTTGGCTTATGTTAAGGGGCTTGGTTACTAAAACGTACATTTATAATTTTAGGTTCAAAGTATGAATTGTTTGTTACTACTAGGGATGGGTCAGTCCCTAAAGTTGGTTCTATCAGTTATTGACAAAAGAACGGAACCCAAGAACTGATGGGAAAATCTGAAGGGAAAATCTCGGCAGTCCCCTTCTAGTAAATTGGGGAGATAGCTTTCTGAAAAGTGCTGATAAACAGAACAATCAAACTACATCCAGTCACAAGATAAACAATATATCTTTGTCAGAAAATATCCACCCTAGAAGGCCACTTCCTTATCAGTATGTGATTTGGCTATGAAATAAACAAAATATCTCAGTCAAGAAAATATTAGCCCATAGTCTGGCCACTTTCTTATCAGCACTGAAAAGAGACAGATAACATTAATGAATAGGAATTTACATGCAAAGGCAGTGAATTAAAGCTATTCAGTTTTTGTTCAAGAGTCCAGAGTCTAGTTCTCCTTTATGCCTGAGCTCCACCCTTGTTTACTGTATCATGACTTATCACTTCCTGCCTAATAAAAAAACACCTTTGGAAACACTCCATTCTGTTTATAACTCTTCTAACATTTTGAAATTAATTATGCTTCTAGTTTTATTGTGTATTTTGAAAAACGAAAGGTTTTTATGATGAGCTTAAAATATTAGAGTTTATTTATTTATACTTGTAATGAAAAAACAATGCATACAAAACCTAGGGAATTTGATTAAAAATAAGTTTTTAATATTAATATTGTATCAAAACTAAACAAAATGAGTCTTTAGCATATTTACTTTAAAATAGTTAAATTTTATTTTTATTATTTTTTTACAAAGTCTTAAATTGGATTAATGTTTAAATTGCATTGACTTAACATTTACTGACCCAAAATGTATACTGTAATTTCTAAAAACATGGTATTATTGGCTGTATAGTTTTTTATGAATGTGAGTAGCATTTATATTTTGTTAATTCAGTATTATCACCAATTGAGAAAAGAACCAATAGTTAATAGAAATAGTTCTTTCTTCAATAATTAATAAAACTAATTTTTTTTAATTAATTATATTATTGTTTTTGCTGTTCATTTTCAACGTACTACAATTACATCAACCTCTTAAATTTAGCTGTGGTAATTTCAATCAATTGCTGTGATTTGTTTTTGAATAAATTTTATTACTAAACCAGACTTAAAATGGCAGGTTATTTTTAAATTTTCTCTAGGCTTATAAGTTTTGTAATTTCCTTAAGGTAAATTTCAATTGCATACTAATTTGAGCATAGTATTCCATTTAATTCAACTGTATATTTTTTTAATTTAAAGTAAATACGTTTTTGTACAAAAAGTGTAAACAATCATACCCTGAGAATAAATAAAGTGTTACCAATTCTCTAGTTATTGGAAATATTGTATGTCATTTTATATATTGTTAGGGTTTATTATTCTTCATATTGGAGAAATCGCCAAAATACTATGCACTGTTTTTACTGACTGATTCCACATAGTTTGTTGATTCACTGGCATAAAGTTATTAGAACATTTTTCTGAGACTTTCTCAAAAAGTACTCAGAACCAGGAACCGAGAATCGATTTCAGTAAAGAACCACACTGGAATCGAAAAAAAAAAAAATAAAAAAATAGAACCGACCCACCACTAGTAATTACTAAACAAATACAATTCCCTGGTCACAGTTAATACAAATATAAGTGATTTGTGTAAGTAGTCAGATGAGGATACCAAGAATTGCTAATCCATCTGTCTCCTAGAGGGGGTTTTCTAGATGAACTGAAAATATCCCTTATATGTCCAATATACAAAAAAGGACCTAAAAACTAGTTACTGTCTAATATCGATAATTTCAGTTTTATCAAAATTATTTTATGAATTATATAATTAGTTTGACAATAATACATTTTTTAGCAAAAATCAATTTTAGTATCAAAAAGGAAACTACTATTTGCTATTGGTAAATTAGAGCAACAGTGCTAGCTGTTATTTTAAACAAAGCCTTTGCTCAGGCCACCTTCTGTGACCTGAGTAAGGCTTTTGATTGTGTAAACCATTCTGATCTTCTCATGAAAGTACTATGTAATCACTGCAAATAAACAAAAAGTTTCCAAATCATATTTTACAAACCAAAAGCAAAAGATTTTTCTTAATGGAGAATGGTCTAAGGAACTTCAAGTCAAGTATGTTGTTCAACAGGGATCTGTCTTGGTTCCTTATTGCTTTTTTCAAATCCATATTTCGATATGGATTAGTTTTGTATGGTAACAGGATGTAGAAAACTTTACAAAATATACTTTGAAAATAACAAACTATTTTCAAAATATTATTTGACATAGAATATCAGAGCCATCAGATTTCTTTCAGTTTTTTTATCAGTTCCAGTTATGTATTACAATTAATTAGCCCATTTTATATGGGATCCTCAGATTTATATCTAGGCTTGCTGACTTTGAACCTAATATCTTCAACTGACTTTACAAAATAAATATGTAATGCATCTGGCGAAATTCGTTGATTTAACTTAGATTTTGTGCTTAATACTGTATGTCATTATTTTGTATTATTTGCCAGGCAGCATTTATTATCACTTTTTCTATTAGTTCTGAATTGCACAATAATTTTGCCTCTCTGTTTTTTACAAGCTGGTTTAAAAACAATAGCCTATTTTTAAAGATCATTAGTATACCAATTATGTTTTGTTTTCTTTCCATGACCTACACTAACTTTTTTTCAATTTAGAGTGGAAATTTATTGAATCAACTAAAGTTTTAAAAACTGCTTGAAGTATGAATATAGAATTTGGAACTGTAAAATTTAATTTCCATCCCATTAGAAGACCATATGGATTCTGATAAGTTTGCCAAAGAGGATTCTGGGAAAACCATTTTAAAATAATTATTTTTAATTGCTTCTGATGTTCTCTTTTTCACATTATTGGGAATGTTATAATACAATTATGGTCAGAGAAAGTAAATTAGAATATACTACAAAAAACCATACACCAATTTTTTGGACAGTCAACTAGAATAGTGTCTAAGCAGTTTGCACCTCTTGTTGGCTTTCTGTTAATGTAATGAAAACCATGTTGTTGTAATATATTTCAAAATGTTGTTAAAATGTTATTGGGTTATGTAACGTTAAGATTAAAATCGCAACATATCTAGGAGATGTAGTCAAACAAACTAGAAAGGTATAAGAGCTAATTTTCAAACAAATCAAAGAAAACATGACTGTTACCAGCCGGTTAAAGGTACAACGAAACAAGTATTATGTTTAAATCAAAAAAAAATATTGCTGAGGCTTCTAGAATAATTTCTTAACAAACTTGATTAACATCAAATAAATATGCTAGTTTTAACATTACTATGTATGCATATAACAACAGAGCCTCCTTGAATGTGATCAGACCGACGAAAGAAACTTGCACAATAATAACCCTCTGGTTGATTTCGTCTTCCTGGAGCCAGTGTTCAGACATACATATTGTTTCAAAATCCTTACCAATTAAAAAACTATAAAAATGTGGATTTTATTATTTAAGGCTTGAACCTTTCAAAACAATAGCCTTAGAATTAGCCCTATCAGTTTAAGTTAAGCTAAATACCTGCTTTATCATTGGCAGTACAAGAGGATGGAACATTTACATTGCTAACAATATTAGATATCATTTTTAGCAGATAACAATTGTTATATTATTAATTTTGTTAGTGATAGTAAATGTTTTTTTCAGCTGTATTTCCTTTGGAAAACTTTTTCATCCAGTCAGAAGAACTTGGTTAGAATCAACCAGAAGTTTTTTTTAACTGATCTGCATAGAACTTCAACAAGAAAATCAAAGTTTTAGTCAAATTACTGATCTCTAATTTTAGGTTAGGTTAAAGGGCACTAGGCCAGGAATTATTAGATATATTACGAAATATTAGAGATATAGGACATCAGCAAACTTACCTTAAAAGACAAGTTCACTAACATCAGAGTAGTAGTAACACACACAAAATATAAAATAGACACAATCTCACTGTGTCTATTTTGTGTTTGTGACTACTACTGATGTTAGTGAACTTGTCTTTTAAGGTAAGTTTGCTGATGTCCTATCTCTCTTATATACTTATCTTTAATTTGTATTTATGTTTTTATACAAAACATATGTCTATGAATGACAAAGTGATAGATAGGACAGGGGCTAGATCCATAGTTCACTGCCATCTTGGAACACATGACCACCTAACTGACATCTCCTATAATCTCAATATTTGTCACAATACTTGTGCCCAGACTTCTCTATCTAGTCAATTTAAGTCAATTTATTTTTAATTTTTGTTATTGAGATTTTTAGCCTTAAGAATTTACTCATTCTAAAAGACTGCTAGAATAGCTGTTAACTTTGTATTTTTGTATTAAGATGTTGTTAAGGTAAATAGTTCCTTCATTAAATACTTTTTTATGCTAAGTCTTCTTATTCTGTCCTTTCTGCTCTGACATTAACCCTTTTAAAACCACAAATTTAATAGCATACAGAAAAAACCGATATACAATTTTAATAAATATTATACTTTTTTGTTCAGTTGTATGCTTGTTGTCAGTTACATTTTATTAATATATGTAACTGACTAATAAAATTACAAACGTCTAAAATGTTAGTTGTTTAGTACAGATTTTTATTAATGTTTACCTTGTTATTTCCAAAACAAGGTTAGGTATCCACTTTCATCATGAGAGCATGTCCACTCTTTTTGTTGTAGTGAAATTGTGATTATTTCTGTAGTGAAGTAAATAATTGCATTGGATATCATGTCTTATGCATATGAAAGACATCTTGTATACCTATACATATCGTAAACAGGTTTTTTTAAGGGTGATCTGTAAAGGGTTAGGTCTTATAAAAATACTATACCGTTATATTTGTTTGTAGACTACTATATTTTATAGACAATTTACATATCCTTAAAGAACAGTTAGTGTTCATTCCATGGAAAGAACACATCCATACTGTAGAATACATGTTCTAATAGCCACTTTTTTATAGTGTTTTTGAGTTTTGATACTGATTTTTCCTTTATGTGTCTTAGGGCACATTTTCCCTTTATGTAGTTTGTTTCGAAGAGTGTAATATACGATTCTTGTGGCTTCTGGGTTACAATTACGGTTTTGTAATTTTAATTGCATATGTTGCAAAGGTTAGCTTTATGCAAATACTGTCTACATATTTATTCTAAGAAATTTTGTTGTCATTAAAAACACTTAAGTGCTTAATTACATCAGCTTCTTGAAGGTCAAGTAGTTCTGAGTAGGGGTGTGCGATGCATCAAAAAGTATTGGAAAATCGATGCGATTCGATTAGATTCATGACTAGTCAAAATGTCAATGCATCAAAAGTAACACGATGCATTGATATTGCCACGATGCATAAGCAATATCGATGTTTCAGATTCATTCTGAACTATCATTAACAGAGACTTCACACCCTTTCATACAAACACAGTTACAAACTTACAAACAGCATTCACAGTTACATTTGCACGTACTCACATCACTCCCCTATCACACACACAGACGCACCCTAACAAAAGCACGCACTTACACACACACCCACACAAGCACAACGCAGGCATGCATAAAAAAACACACACACGCGTCATCGTTCTGAATGTGGGCTGTTATGCGATACTTATATGTAGGAAGAACGAAAGTAAATTTTTAATTCATGTTGGTCGATTTCGATTCAGTTAGTCTGTGGGCACTGTGTTCTAAATTACTTTATTCAAGATTATTTGCATTAAAAAAAATTATAATTGAACATAGCTATTGAAAACAACTCTATTAACATATATTTTCAAACTTTTTATTGGAAAATATTTTAAATTAGAATTAATATAAAAACTCTTAATTAGTGTATTCAATAAATTACATATTATTGCATTTGTTGATATTGTTTTACTAATTTTAATATATTATCTAGACAGTAATTGACTGTTATACTTAAATCAAAATGCTTCTCCTAAACTAATTCTGTGATATAGTACGCTTTATTTATCTATGCTTTTATAACTTTGCAATAATATTTATTTCAGTCTACTCATCGTTCGTTAAAAAGTAACCAGTTATATGGCTGTCATAATTTTCTAACTATGATAGTAAATAACAATAATTAAGTTGTTTTCCATCATTTTATACATTCTTCTTTCTGCCTGTGAAATATATAATTAAATTATATTTTGATCAGTTACTCTTCTACAACAACTGCAAAGTACAACTATTGGCATGTCAAATTACTTAATTTAATACAGTCCATAAACTTTGTTTATTACTAGCTTTTCCTATATTTGTCCTTAATTACATAAGCATGCTTAGTGCTAAACAAATTTATGATTTATTGAGATTTAGGCCTACTGCATTCTATGAATCTCTTCGCTGAAAGAAGGACTGTATCCTTTACATACATTAATGTCTCTTTACTTTGGGAAGGTCATTTATTGGCAATATAAACAAAGATGGGCCTAATGTAGATCCTTGCGGCACTCCTCTGTTGCTAGGCACAGGTAAAGATTTAGTTACAGTTGTCATTTCATCCTGTCTCAGTTCTACTATCTACTGCCTTTCACTCAAATAGCTTGAATCCAACAAAAATCTGTACTGCAAAAACCAAGGTGTCTCAAGTTTGATAGGAATAGTCATGTCCCAAGCAGTCAAAAGCTTTGGTTTTAATCGAGATAGATACTAGTTACAGTGTTGGCAGCTTCAAGGTTGTCTAGTATATTCTGTAAACGCTGTGATAGTTGCTGTTGATTTTCCTGAAGTAAAGCCATGTTGTTTATCGGTTTGCAGTTTATTTTGCTTAACCTTTTGCGCTCCATAGGCGAACTAAGTCTGACATCGCTATTTTTCTGTTCCACTCCATAGGCGGACTCAGTCCGACATCGGTTATCAATCTTTTATTTCATTTCCAGTTAATTCCAGATATTGTTTAAAGTATTTAATAGTTGCCGTGGTAATACTTACTTGTCTTTTGAGTCACTCGATGTTTCATTTGAACTTCATAGTATTTATTTATTTTTTTCGTTTTAAAACTAATCAGCTTTGGCCAGCTCTAGCTGTTGTCTTCACATTGAACGTTCACTGTTGCACGTTTAGGTTGTGTTTGTAAACAATAATTACTTTGTTTTTATATTATGTTTTATTAGTTACTGTTATTAATTTTTAGAATATATCAAAGTGCATATAGTGTAAATTTGTGTACTTTTTTCGTGTGCAGCTAGTATAACGGACAAGTAAAGATAGTTTAGATGACACAAACATTGAAGCTATGTTTGATGAATGTTTACGGTTTAATATATTCATTTATGTTTGAACAAAATACTGTTACCAGTATCAGTACTATTTGCATATGTGTCAAGTTTGACTACAAAACAGAACTGCGGCAGTTAAAATGTGTTATATACATAACATGAAATTGTAGTATTCTACAAAATGATAAAAAAAGCACTTTGTAAGTAAAAACGCTTGTAATGTTTTATAAAGTAGCATGTGGAAATTATATTATGTTTTAGAAACCAAACAAAATTAATGTTTTTCTGTCTAGATTTAAATACTTGTTTTAATGATGTTCATAACAAATTAAAAAAAAAAAAAAATTGATGCTTAAACTTAATCAAAATATAAGAAATTTGTATAAATTTTTTTAATGTTTATATTTATATTTTTATCTGTTTAAAAGGTACATAAATTACATAAAAATGTTCACCATATTATAATGAAAATTTTTGTATATAACACTTTGTTTCTGCTTACATAATAGGCTATTTTAACTATATATAAGAAACATATGCAAAATTGAAAAGAATTGAATGGATCTGGCAGAGCACCATGTGGTAAAATAAATGGAATTCAAAAGGTTAAGATGATCCAGTAGTCTTTTCAAAACAATGTTTTAGAAAATGAAGGTTGGAGAAATATTGTTCTGTTATTGGATGTTTCTGTTTTATCCCCATGTTTGTAATTATTTTACTAATTTCCAATTTTGTTGGGAACTTTCCTTGTTTTGTTGGCATATTTATAAGCTTCGGGAGAGGTTTTATTAATTCATTTTAACAGAATTTGATCATTTTTTATGATATTTCATCTATTCCGACTGATGATTTAAGATTAAAAAATCTTATGATGTTTCTTATTTCAATCTCATTAGCTGGCAGGAATGTTGCTAGTGTGTTTTTCACTACATAGTTATTTTCTCCAGTGCCAGTAATACCTCTTGTTTGGTTTTGAAGTGTTTTTATGCAACAGAAGTGAAGTACTTTACAATGGCAGTTGGTCAGAGGTTATATTCCCATTAATATTTAGCTAAATTCTTGGGTTTTTCATTTATTTATAATTCTTTCACTATTTTTGACGAGCCAGATAGCCTTTTTAGTATTGTTAGAGTGTAATGTGTAATCTGCATTAATTTTTTGTCTAAGTTTAAGGTTGTATGTTTTCTTTTCTTGAGCAGCTATATCTTTGTCTTCAGGTAGTCCAGACATAATACTTTGGTTTTGGGCAGGATAAAGAAATCTTTTAGACATTTTTAAGTCAAAGACTGCAGAGGCTGTCGGCCATGTTGGTTTAAATCCTCTGAGAACAACGTTATTTTTGAACCAGACATACAATCATGTGTACCCACAGTAAACAGTTATTTGTAAACAGATTTTTTCTAAACAAATGCATTTTATCAAGGATAAAATTGCGTGTTGGAATTGCTTTGCAAATTCCTAATTAGTTTTATAGACAAAATATTTAGTCTTTTCTTTTCACCTGTTTCTCAAAACTAGGCTTATGTATTCAAAATATCAAAGGCAAAACCAATGTGCAATTTGATAAAATTTAAAATAACATCTGATACCCAACTTTTGGTCAATAAACAATAAAAAATATGGATTCGCAAATAACATTGTTCTCATGGGATTAAAACCAACATGGCCAACAGCCTCTGCAGAAATGTAAACACTATTTAAAAACATTGGAAATTCACTTACAGTATGAACTCCTTATTTGTATGGGGTGGCAAAATATTTTAAGAATGTAGATCCCTTAATTTTATGAAATCCAAGTTTTAATGTTGTTAAATTATAAACAGTGGAACTCCAACTATCCGAATCGCTGATTATCCCAATTGCTTTCAGAATGTCATAAAATAAATCTTACAATCTGCAGTGTTCAATTTCCTTTTGAAAAAAACTAAAAGCATACAACAACAAAGAATAATGTTTTTAATCCTTAGAAAAATAAACCATATATATATATATATATATATATATATATATATATATATCGCAATAAATACTGTAAACTGTAACTCCGTCTTAAAATAACAAATCTTAATTCTGCCAGGAACCATAATGTGATAGGGATAATTTATTGTCTATTCTTGCTATTGTCTTTCCGTTTATCAAGAGGATGCATGACTTGGCTGCCCAAAAACGGAGAAGACAGTTAAACATATAGAGCATATTTAACTAAGATGTTTGGCAAGCAATAACATCTGTTTACAGGATGGTTATATAAATACACTTATTATAGTGTAGCATGTAATTAAACTGTAATTAACTATATAATAAATGCCCTTTCTCATTTAAAATATTGTTTTATATCCCATTTCAACATACATACATTTAATTAAATAAAATTAACTGCTTTTAGTCAAAAATCTGAATATTTGATTATCCGAATAGGGTCTGGTCCCAATTGATTCAGATAGTTGGAGTTCTACTGTATTTAGGAATAATATGGTAATTGGTGCTCTATATGGTCTCTAGAGTAGTATATATATAGACCGCTAGAGTATGTATACTCTTCTACTGATCTGCATGCTCCACTACTTTGATTTAGTTGCACTGGCTCCATTTTGCATGCGTGCACGATTACGATAATGAGATGATACTATTTATTAGTGTTAGTTAATATTACTTAGTATTTTAGCGTGTTTAAAATGTATTTAGTATACTCAATTAGCATTGGTCTGATTAAAAAGAAAACTGCTAAAAAAATTGTGACTACTCTCAGTAGTCTGGGCCAAAGTGTCGAATGGCTTATCTTGTTTAAGAAAAATTCTGATTCCCTGGAGGCTGGGATAACTTGTCAATTCCCTGTAAATGGCGAACAATATGACAATGCATGTTTACATTTATGTGCTAATTCAAGAGTGTGTTTATAAAAAGTAAGCTATAAACACTCTGTAATAAACTAAAATAGGCTACTGTACTGTATTTTATGTAGTTCACACAGTACAATCTCCAATTTGTATTATCATTGACTCAGTTGAAACGGCGAGCTGTGCAGAAGGAAAACATCCATGCTTCCCACTCCAAAGCGGTGGCATAGCACTCATTTTAAAGACAAGAAGTGTAGACTGACCTTCCTCAATTTTCCCACTCTCCCTATATTTTCACTGGTCTGGTGATTTATATCTCAAAAAGTTTGACTCAGGATAGTATTGAATGACTAAATAAAAGGGTTAGCTATTGTAATTAATTATTTCTCGAGACATAGAGCGCCCGACGATGCAAAATTCGTTTTGTGATTGATAACGTGAATATGAAGGTGTTAAATTGTAGAATTTTGTTTATATTTGCAACTTTTTTTCAATTTTCAACTCAAGATCATTGATCTGGACTACCCGGACCATAGTCCGTTCTAGGCAGATCCCCACTGCTGAGAGTCTCCTATTTACAAATAGTAAAATATTAAGCAGTTTTCAATTTCAAATTGACTAAAAGAACAACAGTAAAAGATAAATCTGAGCATAATAAAATTGTGTTGTCTTTAAGCGGTACAATCTTAATTAATCAAAGAGTAACAAAAATTGTCAACATTCTTTAGATAGCTACTGGTTTTAGGGCTAGCACTCAAACGTATGTTAATAATGTTAAGTCTGACTGAAAACAAGATATGCAAGCCTGGGTTTTATGGTCGATCTGAATTCAAACTTTCAAAAACCTTGAATGTGAAATCTCTCTTTAACTTGTGGATTTAAGGCATGTACCTGATTTCCAAGCTTGCATTAATATTATGTAATTTTACATTTGTATCGAAACATGAAAACTAGGTACATACCTCAAACCCACAGATGGTTAACCCTAGATCGAGATCATGGTTTGGAGTGTATACTGGGATGCCGTTTTGCCACGCAGTGTAAACCTTTCTTGTAAATTAAAAAAAAAAAAAAAACCGTAAATGAATCCAAAAATTATAAAACAGCATATCGTTTTTCTTTTTTTTCAGATAAAATAATTATAGTTGGGGTAATAACAAAATTGTAAGAAATGGATATGTTGAGTAGAGTGAAAAATTTCAATTGATGCGCATCATGTTTTTGTAACTTGCAACCCTTATAGCTGGTGTAAATAATTTGTAGGAAGAATTCCAAGATAGCCAAAATATAACTATTTCGTTGCTAAATAGTAACCACTAATCATATTTTTAATAAAAAATTACTTAACATGTTGAGATTTATTCTTTTTGAAAAAAAGAAAATAAAAATATTTTTAGTACTAAAGTGTTATGTATGTTATAAACACATGTGAAAGCAATAAAACTATTTTAAATTTTTTTTTTTTTTAGGAAATCATTTTTTATGGAAAATCAAAGTGTTTTGTAGCTTGAAATAATTCTAAATATTTTGTTACATGCGAAAAAAGAATCTTTTATCCCTGAAAACAAAAAAATTTTTAAATCGAACATAACATACAATTTATTTATAAATGTGGTATTTGATTACTTTGGACTGTATATATCCTGTAAGTATATGCCATTAGCAACACAAATCATGTTTCAATGATAAAAAAAATAACGAAAATCACATTTTTTAGACATTTATAAGCGGAAAATGTATTTTAAAAAAGTATTGCGAAAAAAGTACTAAGTTCAAACATATGTAAAAAATATAAAACCATTTTTGGGATTTTTTAACCATAGAACGTGAATCTTGGTGTTTCGCATGCTATTTTCAAATGTATACGCGATTGCGGAAGTTACATGCTCCTCTTTTGTAAAACTCAATAAAACATATGTTTATCATCAAACAAGTGCAACAAACTTGGTACCAATTGACGCAGAATGTTCTGTTCTGTACATTTTTAATAATTTTTTTATACAATTTTATAAACGTAGGAATAAAATTAAAATATGCAACTTGGAATTCCCGCTCGGC
>JAQJVL010003152.1:0-68216 GCA_035578905.1 Stictocephala bisonia | reverse complement strand
ATAGTATAGTGATGCAAACTACTACATGTACCTAGAAAAATCGTTTAGTAAAATTTGGGTATTTTATTAAATTTCAAATGTAACATGTTATATATCAAATTATGGAAATTACAATTACTAAAATATATTATACTCAATCATCTTATCAATTTGTGATGCTACAAAACATATTGTGGCATATTTTACTAGCAAAGTCATAACTTGGAAAATATTGTGTAAAGCTATGTTGAGATACTAAATCTTGGTAATACTTTTAAGACAAAGTAAATCTCACAACAGTAAACATTTATTGCAGCCAAGAAATTAATTTAATGGTCTTAGACAGTTGACGTTTAAAACGTTTGGGACTATTAAGTTTAAATTCAGTTTTAATCCATGTAATATATTTTGAAACATTTGTTATCTTTGAAGAAAGTATTGAGAAGTATTTGGTAATGGTAATTATTTGAAATCATTGGGACTTATATAAAATATTAATTTACTGTTATGGGTAACTTAAAAAAACTTTATATAAAAAAGTTATAGTCTTGATAAAGTGGTATGAAAAGTTAAAGACTAAACCATTTTAACTGGACCTCAAACTTGTCAGTTGGAGAGCCATACACCCTCGTGGTGAGGAATCATACGACATTTTAACTGGATCTCAAACTTGTCAGTTGGAGAGCCATACACTCTCGTGGTGGAAAATCATACGATATTTTATTATCTTATTGTATATATGTACAGACTTGTCAGTTGGAGAGCTATGCACCCTCGTGGTGAGGAATCATACAACATTTTAACTGGATCTCAAACTTGTCAGTTGGAGAGCCATACACCTTCGTGGTGAAGAATCATACGATATTTTATTATCTTATGGTATAAGATACCATGTGTGTATCTTGTTGTACACACAACAAGTTTGTACCACAAGATACACTTTTCCACCTTTTGAATATACGTAGATATATAATATGTTAGGGTTTATTTGTAAATAAATACAGTAGGCCTAATTGCAAAAATATAAGCATCACAAATTTTCTTAATTATTCCTTAGATTATAAATGACCAATAATACTGATGTAAGAAGCAAGTTCAACAAGCAACCATCTCACCACTGCCAAGGTTGAGTTGAGTCATGTGACACACACTCGTCGCAGAGACACGGCAGTGTGTCCAACTGACAAGTGTACAGACTTGTCAGTTGGAGAGCCATACACCCTCGTGGTGAAGAATCATACGACATTTTATTATCTTATTGTATATATGTGCAGACTTGACAGTTGGAGAGCTATACACCCTCGTGGTGAAGAATCATACTATATTTTAACTGGATCTCAAATTTGTCAGTTGGAGAGCCATACACCCTCGTGGTGAAGAATCATACGACATTTTAACTGGACCTCAAACTTGTCAGTTGGAGAGCCATATACCCTCGTGGTGAAGAATCATACGACATTTTAACTGGACCTCAAACTTGTCAGTTGGAGAGCCATACACCCTCGTGGTGAAGAATCATACGACATTTTAACTGGACCTCAAACTTGTCAGTTGGAGAGCCATACACCCTCGTGGTGAAGAATCATACTACATTTTAACTGGACCTCAAACTTGTCAGTTGGAGAGCCATACACCCTCGTGGTGAAGAATCATACGACATTTTAACTGGACCTCAAACTTGTCAGTTGGAGAAAATGAAATGAAAATGAATAAAAATGAATGAAAATGAAAAACGACTTTATTTTAAGGCGAGGTTAGGTCTGGACAGTCCTCTCTACCACCTAACCTTATCACAAATAATAAAACTAATCATAAAAATAACACAAAATGTTACTATTAATACAATATAAACCAATTGCAACAATTCCGTAATGAACAATAAAAAAAAAAAACGAAACTCGACATATCAAACATAAAAAATAACTATATAACTAAGAAATGAATATCTACACAAAATAATACAAATCTTACGGAGAGCCATACACCCTCGTGGTAAAGAATCATACGACATTTTAACTGGACCTAAAATATGTCAGTTGGTGAGATATACACCCTCGTGGTGAATAATCATACGACATTTTAACTGGACCTCAAACTTGTCAGTTGGAGAGCCATACACCCTCGTGGTGAAGATTTATACGATATTTTATTATCTCATGGTATATATGTACAGAATTTTCAGTTGGAGAGCCATACACCCTCGTGGTGAAGAATCAAACGATATTTTATTATCTTATGGTGTATATGTACAGAATTGTCAGTTGGAGAGCCATACACCCTCGTGGTGAAGAATCAAACGATATTTTATTATCTTATTGTATATATGTACAGACTTGTCAGTTGGAGAGCTATACACCCTCGTGGTGAAGAATCAAACGATAGTTTATTATCTTATGATATATATGTACAGAATTGTCAGTTGGAGAGCCATACACCCTCGTGGTGAAGAATCATACGATATTTTTATTATCTTATTGTGTATATGTACAGACTTGTCAGTTGGAGAGCTATAGACCCTCGTGGTGAAGAATCAAACGATATTTTATTATCTTATGGTATATATGTACAGAATTGTCAGTTGGAGAGCCATACACCCTCGTGGTGAAGAATCATACGATATTTTATTATCTTATTGTATATATGTACAGACTTGTCAGTTGGAGAGCTATACACCCTCGTGGTAAAGAATCAAACGATAGTTTATTATCTTATGGTATATATGTACAGAATTGTCAGTTGGAGAGCCATACACCCACATGATGAAGAATCAAACGATATTTTATTATCTTATTGTATATATGTACAGACTTGTCAGTTGGAGAGCTATACACCCTCGTGGTGAAGAATCAAACGATAGTTTATTATCTTATGGTATATATGTACAGACTTTAGATTAGTAAAGCGTTGAAAATATAATAATGCAATACACACATATAATATGCAATAGTTTGTTAATATATTAATTATTCAATAAAAGTCTGCCACATCAAAAGTAAATGTAAAAATTACCCAATCATCTAAAAACATAAAAAATACAATTTTCTGCAAACATTTGGACCAAAGACTATTTTCCAACTTATTAGTGGGACTGAATTAGGGGAAAGTCTCAACATTTTTGGGATATTGTTTTATTTCTACATCTGCTTGTGGTTTAATTTAATAAAGAACCTTGACTTTAACTCCATGATAGTTGTGTGAGGAATAAAAATATAGCCTTCAAAGAATATGAATCGTATTTTCTTTTTTTATCTGTTTTTTATAGTCAAGGAAAAGCAGTTTCTTGATCCTTGATGAGTTACTTACTGGAAGTATAGCATAATATTAATAGAAATAATGTAAAATGAACGTTTCTTAATATATTTGCGTGTATATCGTGTAAAATAATGCACTCTCTTTAAATAATAAATGCTACTTTGGTGTATATATCCACGATAAAGAAATGAGAGTTCATAAAATTTTAACAGAATAATATTTTATCTGACAGTTTACTAAAGCAATCTCTTTAAGTTTTCTCAAATAAATCAAGTTTGTCTTTCAAACAACATAATTTTTCCTTAACATAATTTTTCCTTCTTTACAAAATCACAAAAAAGGAAATATTATTGTGATCTCTCCATTTATTTAGGGGAACGTTGTCTTTTATTTTACTAACTTTTATTACAAATTAATAAAAACTCCTGGTAAAATTTAAAAAATTTCTAGCATAAGCTAAGTAAGTAAATATAAAAATATTAATTTGTAAAATTTTAATAAAATGACTAGACATTTACAATTAATTTTTATTTAACCTTTTTGACAAAAGTACTAATTATTAAGCAACTTGTTGGGGAAGGAATATTTAATTTATGATTTACATTCAGGAATCTAATGTACTATAGAATACATAAATTACTGACAACATTCTCATCAACACTGTGATATCATCTTTATAATGTGTTCGGTATTACTGACACATTTATTATTATTAGATTTATAATTTATCATGAAAACTTATCATTATACTCTTTTTTGTACTTTGTTTTTGTGAAAAGTCCCAAAATGTTTATTATATTCTTCCTTCAGTCATTCGAATACTATAGGTAATAGTAAATAGCCACCCAGCTATTAAATAGTACATAGATATAAAATTATCATAGTACACCCATTACCAGTGGCCTTTAATCCCCGACCAGTGGCCCAGTGGGTTCCGACGGTATCGCAAGATAACGGAGTCAAGTAACATCGAGCGTGGTTGTTCCATGGATGGGTGACCGTCTAAACGATCCCGTCCTTGCACGCAGGCCGCCTGCCCGGTCACTGGTGGTGGTTCCGACTCGTAGTTCGGAAGTCACCCTTAAGCCGTTGTTGATCCCCAGGTGAAGTTTTAGGACTTCTTATCCCTAACTTCACTTGGTAAAATAAGACAATATTTAACTTTAACTTTTTACATCACAATGATAGAGTTATGATTATGATATTGCAGAATAGTCCGTTTTATTTTATATTATTTATTTTATTTTTTATTTTATACTACCCATGATTGATCTTGAAATCAAAATTAGATTTTATTTGTATTCATGTGTGCCTTGAATTAAACATCTATGGTCGGTGAAACGAGTCCTAAACAATAATTGTTTATTAGAGATGTGGAGATGTCTTATGTGTTGCTTATATGGATAACAATAGAGGGCGTAAATTTTTACAGTCCTTCCATGCTATGGATAAATAAAAATAATATTTAATCTTTATGTTTTTTTACATTATTATCTTTGATCCTTAGGAATAACAAATAGTATCTAGCACAATTTGGATGTCCGAATTGTATTTGAAATGTGTAATGTGCTTCTAAATGATCATAGTTCAAGTCAAAAGGTATAAACTGAATATACATGATGTTAATTTGAAATGTTTAAACATTTGTTGCTTCAATACCGACAAGTTAACAAAGTTCTGTTTAAGGGTACCTTTATTCCATTCTATCTACGCCAAAGGCATTTTTACATCGTGTACAACGTTAAGGGACATCGGTCTAAAACCCATCAAGCAAATTTCTAAGTGAACCTCCCGGTATTTAAACCCTTGACCATCTACATATGAAACAGACGTGCTAACCACTAGGCTAGCAAGAGGCCTATTATTACTTTTTGGGGAAACTAAAACGAAAATATTTCCAAAAAGGGTTATAACCCTAAGCCTGAATGTTTGATTGTTCTGTTTTGAAGCAACAAATGAGACAAGTTTTCCTATGTGCAAAATAGTTCTAAAGCCTACTGAAATACAATATTTAGCTGATGTGACCAATTTGATATTTTGAATGCATGGCAAATTTTACATTATAAAGGAAAAAAAGTTCTCCAAAAGTAGAATAGTTAATCTTAAAACTAATATCATAAATACACACGATATAATAGTGGATCCTGATTTTGTTCACATGTCTCATGGTGGATCCTGTATTTGTTCACATGTCTTTCATAGTGAATCCTGTATTTGTTCACATGTCTCTCGTAGTGGATCCTGTATTTGTTCACATGTATCTCATAGTGGATCCTGTATTTGTTCACATGTCTCTCGTAGTGGATCCTGTATTTGTTCACATGTCTTTCATAGTGAATCCTGTATTTGTTCACATGTCTCTCGTAGTGGATCCTGTATTTGTTCACATGTCTTTCATAGTGAATCCTGTATTTGTTCACATGTCTCTCGTAGTGGATCCTGATTTTGTTCACATGTCTCATGGTGGATCCTGTATTTGTTCACATGTCTTTCATAGTGAATCCTGTATTTGTTCACATGTCTCTCGTAGTGGATCCTGTATTTGTTCACATGTATCTCATAGTGGATCCTGTATTTGTTCACATGTATCTCATAGTGGATCCTGTATTTGTTCACATGTATCTCATAGTGGATCTTGTATTTGTTCACATGTCTTTCATAGTGAATCCTGTATTTGTTCACATGTATCTCGTAGTGGATCCCGTATTTGTTCACATGTATCTCATAGTGGATCTTGTATTTGTTCACATGTCTTTCATAGTGAATCCTGTATTTGTTCACATGTCTCTCGTAGTGGATCCTGTATTTGTTCATATGTATCTCATAGTGGATCTTGTATTTGTTCACATGTCTCTCGTAGTGGATCCTGTATTTGTTCACATGTATCTCATAGTGGATCCTGTATTTGTTCACATGTCTTTCATAGTGAATCCTGTATTTGTTCACATGTATCTCGTAGTGGATCCCGTATTTGTTCACATGTCTCTCATAGTGGATCTTGTATTTGTTCACATGTCTTTCATAGTGAATCCTGTATTTGTTCACATGTATCTCGTAGTGGATCCCGTATTTGTTCACATGTCTCTCATAGTGGATCCCGTATTTGTTCACATGTCTTTCATAGTGAATCCTGTATTTGTTCACATGTATCTCGTAGTGGATCCCGTATTTGTTCACATGTTTCGCGTAGTGGATCCTGTATTTGTTCACAAGTCTCTCGTAGTGGATCCTGTATTTGTTCACATGTCCCTCGTGACTTATTAAGATATGTTGAATACATGTATCTAAAATGTTTTAAAAGTAGAATAATAATTATTAAAAATATTTCAATTAGTTTACCTTATTTTTAACTGTATATATACAGCATATTAGTTTATTCCTAAACAATATTGCAGTTAATTATTACCTGTTGTTTCTTGATTTATAAAACTTGACAATCTTCAAAAGATTCGTTCTAAATTTCTTTTTTCTAGAGGCAACTGTAAGCGACTGCAATTTATCACTTCTACGTGTTGCAAAACATAATAACCTATAGCAGGGAACACATTGTCTTATTACAGTCTGATGTATCACTAATATCTTAAACAATACTGTCTCGAGACGTTATGGTTCAATATTGTACTTATATGGTTTATAAACAATATGCGAGTAGTATGAGTGATATATATTTTTTAAATTAAAAAAAAAATTTCTTGTTACGGAAATAAAGGCAGGTGACTTAAAATTGAACAATTTGAACAACCATAAATTAAATTTGTTTGATGACCGGGAGGAAGCTGAGGAATAATAATAAAATGTTACGCGTAAACAGAGAAAAAAAAACTACGGCAAGACATGTTATCAAATATTTAAACGGAAACAATATTTAATTTAATTTGACTCTCGTACAGTTTTATCATATCCATACACATGTTATCATTTTAATCAAGTTAAGGACTAAGATTCATTAAATAAATTCCTGTTTTTTTAATAAATTTTTAGATGATTAATTTTATAATGTACGTAATCATTTACATACTATATCAAATGTCGTACTATATCAGTGAAAAAAATTTTGGAAGATATTTTATTTTGAACTATTACAAGAATATTATTTTGATGTTTAATGTGATTTAATAAAAATTGTAATTGATGATTTTATTATTATTTATTTATGCTAAATGTACATACTTATTGATTTCTTGACTGTAAATTGACTCCATTAAATTATATTATATAAAACAATCATGTAATTAAATGTTTGATAGCGCACAAAAATAAAGCGTTTAGGAAGATGGACGGCATAGGTGAAAATTCTATGGATTAATAAATTGCTGAAAATTACAATGAATACAAATTACAAACAAAGTTATTTTTAACCAAGTATTAAATAACTGTATTAGGTTTCACGAAGTTATTTAATATAAATTATCTTACTTACGTCCTTAGAGAGATTATCGTAATTGAAATAGAAAAGTTAGTTTCTATATAAAATGCAATTTTTTTAATTGAAATAATAAAGAAGTGAACATCCTATTACCCAAGTCTATTGAATCATATATATATAAGTAGTAATGGGGGGGATATGGAACAAAAGGGCGAGGGCGAGAGGCCGGTATGACGGGATTGGGTGACATGTACGGCACGTACTGCAATCCCGTCAAACCAATCTCCCTGGACTGCAATCCCGTCAAACCAATCTCCCCGGACTGCAATGCAATCCCGTCAAACCAATCTCCCCGGCCATCTGCAATCCCGTCAAACCAATCTCCCCGGCCATCTGCAATCCCGTCAAACCAATCTCCCCCCGGCCATCTGCAATCCCGTCAAACCAATCTCCCCGGCCATCTGCAATCCCGTCAAATCAATCTCCCCGGCCATCTGCAATCCCGTCAAACCAATCTCCCCCCGGCCTTCTGCAATCCCGTGAAACCAATCTCCCCGGCCATCTGCAATCCCGTCAAACCAATCTCCCCGGCCATCTGCAATCCCGTCAAACCAATCTCCCCCCCGGCCATCTGCAATCCCGTCAAACCAATCTCCACGGCCATCTTGGATCACGTGACTAGGAGGTAATGTGGGGATATGGAACAGGGCGAGGGCGCGAGGCCGGTAGGACAGGATTGGACGACATGTACTGAATCCCGTCATTCCAGCCTCCCCTTGGCGTATTCCCGTCAATCCAATCTCCCAGGTGCGCGCTTTTTTTTTGATGACGCCATGATGGACTTCTGCCACCAGATGTCGTTGTTTCGGTTTTTTGTGCGCGCTTTTTTTTGATGACGTCATGATGGGCGAGGTGACTTCTGCCCGCCAGATGTCGTTGTTTCTTCTTCTTCGGTTTTTTTGTGCGCGCTTTTTTTGATGACGTCATGATTGGCGAGGTGACTTCCAGTGTCCGTCGTTATGTTTTTTTCGGCCAGCTGTTTTGTTCATCGGTAAATTATACGTGTGTGATGACGTCGTCACGAGGAGGTTGGTATTCGAAGGGCGATGCCCGCCTTCCGCCACTGCCGGATGTCGTTATGTTTTTTCTTCAGCCAGCTGTTTTCTGTTCATCGGTAAATTATACGTATGTGATGACGTCACGAGGAGGTTGGTATTCGAAGGGCGACCACATTATTTTATTTTCATCAGATCCAAATACACGATGTTGTTAGCCGACGGGTTCACTATTGGACGGTTGTCCTGATCTACGATCGTTACGGTGATCACTTGAATTACCTTCAGTTGGCCGTCTATCGGAGCGTAATATCGCTCACGCGGGCATTCCGATATCTTGTAACCACGTGGCACGGCCGGGAAGAACGTGTATAAAATGCGATGTTCCTGGTGTTTGTGCGCGTGTAAGTCGTGGTGATTGCTGTAGCTGTTCTCCACTAGGTTGCATTGGATTTCTATAGCGTCCACAGCTCGTAGATTCGGTGGATTCGGCCCAATCGTGGTTCGATCGGCCTCGAAATATAACAATTCACCTTCCTCGGAATCAGCTTCTTTCCGGTTATTGGTGCCGTCTGTGGCCTTTGATTCCGGTTGTTCAAAGCCCAAGAGTCTTCTAACCGTGGTGTCCAAAGCCAATTTCAACGGTGATACAATAGACACGACTGTACCGTGCTTCGCTTTCGAGATGATTAATTTTCCAGAATCTATGTCCGCCACACCTAACGAATCGATGAAACGTCTACACGTTTTTTCCAGAGATTCCAAGGTGTAATGTCCCTGCTCCAGTGTTAGTGTCCTGACAGAATCGTTCGGGCTGTCAGCGGCCGTTCGAGCTGGCCAGAAATGCACGTTAGCAATTCTCGGTAAGTTCAGGATGTTGTTGTCCGAATAGAATCCGCATAGAGCCAAACGGTAATCACTGGCATCGTCCAAGTGGATCGGGTGTTCCAGGTGAAGTGTGATCACCGGACCCTGCCCGAATAGTTTCAACAAAGGCATTTTATATCGCTTGGTGGTCAACTACACACGCTTATATTATTTGGTCGTTTGTTTCTGGTGTTCTAGAAACAGAGTACCCGTTATGCGTATGAGATCAGTCAAATCCCTATCGTACTCTTCGATTTTATTGTACAATTTCGTTTCCAACGCGTTGAGCCGTTGATCGGTTTTAGTTTGAAACTGTGAGAACTCAGATCGCAACGCGTCTTGCTTCGATCCGGTCCCACACTCTCCGAAACGATTAATACAGCACTTATGACTGTACATGCTGACACGGTATTAACTCCTACACATGTCTTATAATCGGAACAAAAAAATGAAGTTTTTTTTAAAATATAGTCTATACAGTGCGCAACTGGATGTTGTACGTAGTGCCTATTTTCTCTCCTCTCGACAGTTGTAACGTTTCGGGGAAGGGTTCTTTAGGATCGAATACTTCTGCGTAGCGTTTTGGCAGGAACAAGTCGATCTCCTCACAGCCATTGTCGGCTAGCGATCGGTCCAATAGTGTGGCCACCGGAATCTCACCGTATTTGGTTTGTACGATTCTCATGCGTTTCACAGGGTAGAACGTATTTCCGTCCAACCGATCGAGTCTCATGGTTTTAGAGAACTGTAGTGTGGCTTCGTTGAACCGTTGTACGAAGCTGGCCATGTTGTGTTTAAAACGTAGTCGGACACGTTTACTTTCACTCTCCTATTATATTAGGGTGACGGGTGTACGACATCCAGCTGTCTATCAATTAGCTTGATCTTTTCGTTCGTTCGTCTTTCGAACTCGCTAATTTTGTTGTTTAGTTCAACGAGTTCTACTCGAACTACAACGTCGTAGTTGTGTTTAGATCTAGTGACGTTACAGATACGCCTGTGTCCTTTGATCTGTACACAGTCCGGTTGCGATGTGGTGTCGAATACTTTGCTGAAAACGTTTGCGACCTCGTCCAACTGTGTCTTGGTGACAAGATAGTTTTTGTCGACACCCTTCGAAGATGATGCGATCCTTTTGTTGCCGACGCTGATGTAGTTTTCAGACACTTTTATGGCGTCTGCAAGTGCATTGGTTTTCGACAAATGACCCATCAGTTTGTTCTTGACTTGTTCAAACGCTTTTGTCATTTCGCTGTTAAACTCCTTTTTCAAACTTCCTATCTGAGATTCTAAATAATCCCGACTAACACCACTACCACCACCACCACCACCACCACCAACACTGTCTGCTGAACATTCCGTATCACCGAATCTGTCGATTAGAAAACCACCGTCATACCCACCAGGACATCCATCCATATTTGTTGTCCCTTATATCATTCACAATTGTGTTCCAATTCACGTGTCCGTCGCACTTTGAATATCTGCGCAATACTTCTAAACACAGGTGGCCACAGATTGGTGGATCTTCGAAATTCTGGATGCCACAGTCGTTGTACACCAGACCGTCACCACCGTTCAGATAGCGAACAACTCTATTGGTGGTGGAGCGTCCCCGTACGAGTCGAAATAGAACTTGTTCCTGTCACCGACCTTGACGTAGCACGTCCAGTGAGTGCCGTCGGAATCGACATCTCTCAGGTTTAGGATTCCACATTCCGTGTGATTTGACGTGACCGGTAGTAGCTGTCGAACAAACACTCCGCAAAAGTTTTTGATTTTCAACACGTCGTTGGCGTATCGTTCAATTTCACCGAGTGAGAGAGGTTCTATTTTTAAAATAACAACGAGTCCAACTTCATATTGATGCAACGTTTGAGACCGCTACCTTTGGGGTCTTTAGTGATTATCGAGTCCAACTCGTTGTCGATGAGGTCTTTCAACCACGGTATGAACCTCTCTCGAAGTAGCGGTGCGATATTCTTTCTAACCAAAGGCGAAAGGAACCGTTTGCCACCGGGAACATCGTCTTCAATAAAGTTCATCATTTCCTTCAACAGACCGCCTTCCTTGTTTTTCATCAACTGGTCGTAGCTGAGCGCTAACCGAACGCCGGTCTTGTTTTTGACGGCTTTGCTTACGGCTTTGTGTTGCAGTTCGGTGAGCAGTATGTGATCGCTGCCACCACCGATGTTGTCGTGCGAAAGACCGATCACCATGGTCCTGCGTTTCTTGTAAGCAGTTTTCATTTTTCGCTTTTGTCCGTCAGACAGACAGATCTTGTGTCTGTGCAGTTCACTCATATTGGTTTCCACCGGTACACTAGTAGCACATATACTACTACTACATATAGTAAGTCGCGATGGAGACGTACTGCACCAAATGCAAACAGAAAACACGATCACTGGTCGACACCGATGAAGTGGTGCAAACGGAAAACAAGAAATGGCGTGTCAAAAACACTTGCGCACTGTGCGGCAGTGAGAAAAGCACCTTCATCAAAATGAAACCGGGTGACGAGGACCGATCGCGTGAATACGCCGAAGCTAAAGAACTACATCGCGCGGTTATCAAGAAGTTTCCCAAACGAAAAATAGTCACTACGTGTATAGACGACCTGTGGGCGGCCGATCTCGTGATTATGGACAGATACGTGAAGGAAAACGATGGTTACAGATATATGTTGAATGTGATCGACACTTTTTCCAAGTACGCCTGGTCTGAACCATTGACTAGGAAGAGTGGCCAACACGTGGCCGATGCTTTCGAAGCAATCATAAGGCGTGCCGAAAAGACAGGCCACAACACACCGAATCTATTGCACGTCAATAAGGGTCGGGAGTTTGTTAACAAAGATTTCAAACAACTGTTGGAAACATATGGCATCAAGATGTACCATACTGAAAATGAAGAAAAGAGTGCGATCGTCGAACGTTTCAACCGCACTCTCAACGAACGTATGAAAGTTCAGTTCGAAATGCGACACACGTTTCGATGGATCGACACGGTGCAAGACCTACTTCGTCAGTACAACACCACTGTGCACAGGACCATACGAATGCGACCCTCGGACGTTGACAAGAGTTGTGAACCACGATTGCAGAATCTGTACGAATCGATGCAGCCGACCACAGTGAGGAAGTCAAAGTTGAGTATCGGTGATCGTGTCAGGATAGTGGCTAAGAAAGATACGTTCGCCAATAAGTACAGTCGCAATTGGAACCGAGAGATATTTGTTGTTTCGAAATTGTTGAACACGGCACCGATCACGTATAGAATCAAAGACTCTGACGGTGAAGAGATATTGGGTTCGTTTTACGAGAGAGAACTGCAAAAGACCGTGTTTTAATAAGTACACTATGGAAATCGCGGTATACTGTAAGGACGGCACGGACACGGATCGTGAGGACCGTGTTTTACCCCAGCCGCTACGATGTCTGATCGTGGGTTCGTCCGGTTGCGGTAAAACCAACTTGTTGTTGAACATGATTTACAACAAGCGTGGTGTGCAGTTCAAACACTTGTACGTGTTCAGTCGTTCCATCGAACAACCGGCCTACGCTGAACTTCGAAAACATTACGAGCGCGTGGAAAAAGCGTTAGGATATAAATTCAGCCAGTTCTATTCGAACTGTGCCGATTTGATTCCACTGGACGAATGCAAGTTGAACTCGTTAGTTGTGTTCGACGATTGCCTGTTGGAGGAACAAATCAAGATCAAGGACTATTTCATCCGTGGCCGTCACAAACACGTATCTTGCGTATATCTCAGCCAGAGCTACGGCCGAAGTCGACATGCAAGTCATTCGCAATAACGTCAATCTACTCTGTGTGTTCAGCCAGAACAAACCTCACGGGGATCATCACCGTGGACACGACAAGGAAGGCACACAACGGCAAGTACAGGTGTATGTTGAAAAACTACATTTTAAACGTCACGTCGAAAAACGATATGTAGGCAGAACGTGGATTAACGATATTTTAACGTTGACTTCGAGAAACGATATTTTGAGCAAACATCAAATAACGTTATTATGACGTTGACGTTAAAATATCGTTTTTTAGCCACAACATCAAATGATGTTTTTTGCAGCCTTGTGAATGAATGGCGTTACTCCAGTGGTTGACTGGACCCGGTGTTTGATAGTCATTGTATTTTTGAAGTGTGTGTATATAAGTAGTCACTACCGACTAGTAACTATTACTATGGATGTGAAGGAAGCTAAACGTCTCGATGCACTCGAGAAGATGCTGATCAGTAAATTTAAGGCAGCCGAGTTGGAAGAACTGAAACAGCGAGCATGAACGGCTGCTGACAATCCGGTACCTAGTTTCGAACCACCGTTTAAGATTTTGAAGCCGTCATCACCGTTTGCCATACTTCCACCACCACCACTACCACCACCACTAACGCTTCAATCTACACAACAATAATCCGCCACGAGTGTTTCCAAAGCCAAACAGTTGGAAGTTTTAAACAGGAGGTTGCAGGATGAATTCACCGAAGTACACGCCACCGAGTTGGCCGAACAAAAGGAACGTGAGAAAAAATACGAAGCCATAACGAAGGCTATCAAACAGAAAAAGGAGCAGGACGCCGAGGCGGAGTTGAAAGCCAAAGAGTGGTTTCGCAAACAGAAGTACAATCAAATCATGAAACGGTTTGATGGGTGCTGTCGGCACGCGCTACTTGCCAAAGGCGAACGACAATCAGTTCGGCATATACTATGATGATCAAACGGATCAGCTGAAAATCGGTTCTGCCACGATCACATTCGACTACGACGACATACTGGTGAATGGAAAACGCTACAAAGGCACTGAAGGACTTTGGCTACTGTTGACCAGCAAAGGCTATGTACCGGAGGACAAGTACACCGGTGAAGACTGGCGAATGTACAAAGACGTGTTGCTCGCTACAAATTCACTGTACCAGAAGAATGATTGAATTCGAAGCGACCGAAAGCTAGCCAGGGTCAGAAGTGGAAAAAAACTGATACGTCCTATATGGGAGGAGGACATCAAGAAGACGGCTACACCTGACGAGAACGGTGGCAACAAAGATGGGCAGCAGGAAGATGTGGCCATGATAGGGTCCGGACTGAAAGAATACAACGAACGTCCACACATCCATAGTAATAGTTACTAGTCGGTAGTGACTACTTATATACACATACTTCAAAAATACAATGACTATCAAACACCGGGTCCAGTCAACCAGTGGAGTAACGCCATTCATTCACAAGGCTGCAAAAAACATCATTTGATGTTGTGGCTAAAAAACGATATTTTAACGTCAACGTAATAATAACGTTATTTGATGTTTGCTCAAAATATCGTTTCTCGAAGTCAACGTTAAAATATCGTTAATCCACGTTCTGCCTACATATCGTTTTTCGACGTGACGTTTAAAATGTAGTTTTTCAACATACACTTGTACTTACCGTTGTGTGCCATCCTTGTCGTGTCCACGGTGATGAACCCGTGAGGTTTGCTCCAGCAGCGCTTGCACATACTTTCGAAACCATCGTACGATATTTTAACGTCAACGTCATAATAACGTTATTTGATGTTTGCTCAAAATATCGTTTCTCGAAGTCAACGTTAAAATATCGTTAATCCACGTTCGGCCTACGTATCGTTTTTCGACGTGACGGTTAAAATGTAGTTTTTCAACATACACCTGTACTTGCCGTTGTGTGCCTTCCTTGTCGTGTCCACGGTGATGAACCCGTGAGGTTTGTTCTGGCTGAACACACAGAGTAGATTGACGTTATTGCGAATGACTTGCATGTCGACTCGGCCGTAGCTCTGGCTGAGATATACGCAAGATACGTGTTTGTGACGGCCACGGATGAAATAGTCCTTGATCTTGATTTGTTCCTCCAACAGGCAATCATCGAACACAACTAACGAGTTCAACTTGCATTCGTCCAGTGGAATCAAATCGGCACAGTTCGAATAGAACTGGCTGAATTTATATCCTAACGCTTTTTCCACGCGCTCGTAATGTTTTCGAAGTTCGGCGTAGGCCGGTTGTTCGATGGAACGACTGAACACGTACAAGTGTTTGAACTGCACACCACGCTTGTTGTAAATCATGTTCAACAACAAGTTGGTTTTACCGCAACCGGACGAACCCACGATCAGACATCGTAGCGGCTGGGGTAAAACACGGTCCTCACGATCCGTGTCCGTGCCGTCCTTACAGTATACCGCGATTTCCATAGTGTACTTATTAAAACACGGCCTTTTGCAGTTCTCTCTCGTAAAACGAACCCAATATCTCTTCACCGTCAGAGTCTTTGATTCTATACGTGATCGGTGCCGTGTTCAACAATTTCGAAACAACAAATATCTCTCGGTTCCAATTGCGACTGTACTTATTGGCGAATGTATCTTTCTTAGCCACTATCCTGACACGATCACCGATACTCAACTTTGACTTCCTCACTGTGGTCGGCTGCATCGATTCGTACAGATTCTGCAATCGTGGTTCACAACTCTTGTCAACGTCCGAGGGTCGCATTCGTATGGTCCTGTGCACAGTGGTGTTGTACTGACGAAGTAGGTCTTGCACCGTGTCGATCCATCGAAACGTGTGTCGCATTTCGAACTGAACTTTCATACGTTCGTTGAGAGTGCGGTTGAAACGTTCGACGATCGCACTCTTTTCTTCATTTTCAGTATGGTACATCTTGATGCCATATGTTTCCAACAGTTGTTTGAAATCTTTGTTAACAAACTCCCGACCCTTATCGACGTGCAATAGATTCGGTGTGTTGTGGCCTGTCTTTTCGGCACGCCTTATGATTGCTTCGAAAGCATCGGCCACGTGTTGGCCACTCTTCCTAGTCAACGGTTCAGACCAGGGCGTACTTGGAAAAAGTGTCGATCACATTCAACATGTATCTGTAACCATCGTTTTCCTTCACGTATCTGTCCATAATCACGAGATCGGCCGCCCACAGGTCGTCTATACACGTAGTGACTATTTTTCGTTTGGGAAACTTCTTGATAACCGCGCGATGTAGTTCTTTAGCTTCGGCGTATTCACGCGATCGGTCCTCGTCACCCGGTTTCATTTTGATGAAGGTGCTTTTCTCACTGCCGCACAGTGCGCAAGTGTTTTTGACACGCCATTTCTTGTTTTCCGTTTGCACCACTTCATCGGTGTCGACCAGTGATCGTGTTTTCTGTTTGCATTTGGTGCAGTACGTCTCCATCGCGACTTACTATAAGTAGTAGTAGTATATGTGCTACTAGTGTACCGGTGGAAACCAATATGAGTGAACTGCACAGACACAAGATCTGTCTGTCTGACGGACAAAAGCGAAAAATGAAAACTGCTTACAAGAAACGCAGGACCGTGGTGATCGGTCTTTCGCACGACAACATCGGTGGTGGCAGCGATCACATACTGCTCACCGAACTGCAACACAAAGCCGTAAGCAAAGCCGTCAAAAACAAGACCGGCGTTCGGTTAGCGCTCAGCTACGACCAGTTGATGAAAAACAAGGAAGGCGGTCTGTTGAAGGAAATGATGAACTTCATTGAAGACGATGTTCCCGGTGGCAAACGGTTCCTTTCGCCTTTGGTTAGAAAGAATATCGCTCCGCTACTTCGAGAGAGGTTCATACCGTGGTTGAAAGACCTCATCGACAACGAGTTGGACTCGATAATCACTAAAGACCCCAAAGGTAGCGGTCTCAAACGTTGCATTAATATGAAGTTGGACTCGTTGTTATTTTAAAAATAGAACCTCTCTCACTCGGTGAAATCGAACGATACGCCAACGACGTGTTGAAAATCAAAAACTTTCGCGGAGTGTTTGTTCGACAGCTACTACCGGTCACGTCAAATCACACGGAATGTGGAATCCTAAACCTGAGAGATGTCGATTCCGACGGCACTCACTGGACGTGCTACGTCAAGGTCGGTGACAGGAACAAGTTCTATTTCGACTCGTACGGGGACGCTCCACCACCAATAGAGTTGGTTCGCTATCTGAACGGTGGTGACGGTCTGGTGTACAACGACTGTGGCATCCAGAATTTCGAAGATCCACCAATCTGCGGCCACCTGTGTTTAGAAGTATTGCGCAGATATTCAAAGTGCGACGGACACGTGAATTGGAACACAATTGTGAATGATATAAGGGACAACAAATATGGATGGATGTCCTGGTGGGTATGACGGTGGTTTTCTAATCGACAGATTCGGTGATACGGAATGTTCAGCAGACAGTGTTGGTGGTGGTGGTGGTGGTGGTAGTGGTGTTAGTCGGGATTATTTAGAATCTCAGATAGGAAGTTTGAAAAAAGAGTTTAACAGCGAAATGACAAAAGCGTTTGAACAAGTCGAGAACAAACTGATGGGTCATTTGTCGAAAACCGATGCACTTGTAGACGCCATAAAAGTGTCTGAAAACTACATCAGCGTCGGCAACAAAAGGATCGCATCATCTTCGAAGGGTGTCGACAAAAACGATCTTGTCACCAAGACACAGTTGGACGAGGTCGCAAACGTTTTCAGCAAAGTATTCGACACCACATCGCAACCGGACTGTGTACAGATCAAAGGACACAGGCGTATCTGTAACGTCACTAGATCTAAACACAACTACGACGTTGTAGTTCGAGTAGAACTCATTGAACTAAACAACAAAATTAGCGAGTTCGAAAGACGAACGAACGAAAAGATCAAGCTAATTGATAGACAGCTGGACGTCGTACACCCGTCACCCTAATATAATAAGAGAGTGAGAGTAAACGTGTCCGACTACGTTTTTAAACACAACATGGCCAGCTTCGTACAACGGTTCAACGAAGCCACACTACAGTTCTCTAAAACCGTGAGACTCGATCGGTTGGACGGAAATACGTTCTACCCTGTGAAACGCATGAGAATCGTACAAACCAAATACGGTGAGATTCCGGTGGCCACACTATTGGACCGATCGCTAGCCGACAATGGCTGTGAGGAGATCGACTTGTTCCTGCCAAAACGCTACGCAGAAGTATTCGATCCTAAAGAACCCTTCCCCGAAACGTTACAACTGTCGAGAGGAGAGAAAATAGGCACTACGTACAACATCCAGTTGCGCACTGTATAGACTATATTTTAAAAAAAACTTCATTTTTTTGTTCCGATTATAAGACATGTGTAGGAGTTAATACCGTGTCAGCATGTACAGTCATAAGTGCTGTATTAATCGTTTCGGAGAGTGTGGGACCGGATCGAAGCAAGACGCGTTGCGATCTGAGTTCTCACAGTTTCAAACTAAAACCAATCAACGGCTCAACGCGTTGGAAACGAAATTGTACAATAAAATCGAAGAGTACGATAGGGATTTGACTGATCTCATACGCATAACGGGTACTCTGTTTCTAGAACACCAGAAACAAACGACCAAATAATATAAGCGTGTGTAGTTGACCACCAAGCGATATAAAATGCCTTTGTTGAAACTATTCGGGCAGGGTCCGGTGATCACACTTCACCTGGAACACCCGATCCACTTGGACGATGCCAGTGATTACCGTTTAGCTCTATGCGGATTCTATTCGGACAACAACATCCTGAACTTACCGAGAATTGCTAACGTGCATTTCTGGCCAGCTCGAACGGCCGCTGACAGCCCGAACGATTCTGTCAGGACACTAACACTGGAGCAGGGACATTACACCTTGGAATCTCTGGAAAAAACGTGTAGACGTTTCATCGATTCGTTAGGTGTGGCGGACATAGATTCTGGAAAATTAATCATCTCGAAAGCGAAGCACGGTACAATCGTGTCTATTGTATCACCGTTGAAATTGGCTTTGGACACCACGGTTAGAAGACTCTTGGGCTTTGAACAACCGGAATCAAAGGCCACAGACGGCACCAATAACCGGAAAGAAGCTGATTCCGAGGAAGGTGAATTGTTATATTTCGAGGCCGATCGAACCACGATTGGGCCGAATCCACCGAATCTACGAGCTGTGGACGCTATAGAAATCCAATGCAACCTAGTGGAGAACAGCTACAGCAATCACCACGACTTACACGCGCACAAACACCAGGAACATCGCATTTTATACACGTTCTTCCCGGCCGTGCCACGTGGTTACAAGATATCGGAATGCCCGCGTGAGCGATATTACGCTCCGATAGACGGCCAACTGAAGGTAATTCAAGTGATCACCGTAACGATCGTAGATCGGGACAACCGTCCAATAGTGAACCCGTCGGCTAACAACATCGTGTATTTGGATCTGATGAAAATAAAATAATGTGGTCGCCCTTCGAATACCAACCTCCTCGTGACGTCATCACACACGTATAATTTACCAATGAACAGAAAACAGCTGGCTGAAGAAAAAACATAACGACATCCGGCAGTGGCGGAAGGCGGGCATCGCCCTTCGAATACCAACCTCCTCGTGACGACGTCATCACACACGTATAATTTACCGATGAACAAAACAGCTGGCCGAAAAAAAACATAACGACGGACACTGGAAGTCACCTCGCCCATCATGACGTCTTCAAAAAAAACGCGCACAAAAAAACCGAAGAAGAAGAAACAACGACATCTGGCGGGCAGAAGTCACCTCACCCATCATGACGTCATCAAAAAAAAGCGCGCACAAAAAAACCGAAACAACGACATCTGGTGGCAGAAGTCCATCATGGTGTCATCAAAAAAAAAGCGCGCACCTGGGAGATTGGATTGACGGGAATACGCCAAGGGGAGGCTGGAATGACGGGATTCAGTACATGTCGTCCAATCCTGTCATACCGGCCTCGCGCCCTCGCCCTGTTCCATATTCCCACATTACCTCCTAGTCACGTGATCCAAGATGGCCGGGGAGATTGGTTTGACGGGATTGCAGATGGCCGGGGGGGAGATTGGTTTGACGGGATTGCAGATGGCCGGGGAGATTGGTTTGACGGGATTGCAGATGGCCGTGGAGATTGGTTTGACGGGATTGCAGAAGGCCGGGGGGGGGGGGGAGATTGGTTTGACGGGATTGTAGATGGCCGGGGAGATTGGTTTGACGGATTGCAGATGGCCGGGGGGGAGATTGGTTTGACGGGATTGCAGATGGCCGGGGAGATTGGTTTGACGGGATTGCAGATGGCCGGGGAGATTGGTTTGACGGGATTGCAGATGGCGGGGGGAGATTGGTTTGACGGGATTGCAGATGGCCGGGGAGATTGGTTTGACGAGATTGCAGATGGCCGGGGGAGATTGGTTTGACGGGATTGCATTGCAGTCCGGGGAGATTGGTTTGACGGGATTGCAGTCCAGGGAGATTGGTTTGACGGGATTGAAGTACGTGCCGTACATGTCGCCCAATCCCGTCATACCGGCCTCTCGCCCTCGCCCTTTTGTTCCATATCCCCCCCATTACTACTTATATATATATATATATATATATATATATATATATATATATATATATATATATATATATATATATATATATATATATATATATATATATATATATATATATATATATATAAGTACAGATGTTATGGTTGTAGATTTGGTTAAACCACGGTTACCATTCTCAGACCAGAGGGAGTCCCATAGGAATGAAAAGAAATAATAAATAAAAAATAGAAAATAAGAAACAGAATAGAAACCAAAATCAAATGCAACAATGTGGTTACAGAAATTTTGTTGTGATGATACAAAGATGATTGTGACGAAATACACATCAAATTACTATGAATGGAATGAATGAACAGATGTTTCGCACGGGCTGTAATATAGCGTTTACTGGCAAGATGAGTCAGATATGTTCTCAGTGATATTAAAAGGTTTAGTCTGTAAGTTAATGACAAACAATTTGTTATATGTAAACTCACCTCTACTATTAGTATTACAGGTAGTTTGACACTCTTTAAAATATAAACAAGGATGGAAGAGTGTCAATCATTTAGATATAAAAAACACATTAAAACAAAGACAAACGATAAGATAATGATAGCCATATTGCATTAAAGAGCTTTCAAACAAAGCATTTTGAACAGTTTCCAGCATGTACTCGTGAATGCGGTTGACAGGGACAAAGCGTTCCTCACAAGGGAGGGTTGAGCTCTTTATAACTGCCAGCCTTTGTGGGACAATGTCTTTCCCGGGGCTCTAAGGCAACTCATATTTGATTCACAAGTGTTCGTGTTCATGTGTGGCGTTTTATTCTTTTGTGTCACATAGTACCATGAACCATGGCTGTTTCCATGAGTAGATCCTTAAATATATTATTTCTTATAGTAAATATAATGAATAAAGGTTTGTTTCATTTTACAAAATGGAGATTTTTTAACACTAAAAAATTAGTTTTTTTTAAATAATATAAAGAACCTATGAATTTTTATTATTATTAAATTTTATTGAAATTAATTCTTACAATCCGAAGAGTTCTTTAGTTATTTAAAAAAACTACATGATCTATATTTTACATCATATTTGTTCATTAGTGCATTGCTTGCAATCATTTTCAGTAATAACTTTACTAAGCGCCTTATAAGGCATTTAACGTGATTGTGAAAATACTAAGCATTATTTATATTTCACAATAACTAATTATTAATACTATAAAGAGTCTTAGTTGATATAGTATACCCAGTAATATATTATGTAAGCCCTTAAAGTTAAGTATGTATGGCTTAGGTAGTTTACACTTAATGATTAGTATAGAAAGAAAATTATCAATTTAATTTAACATTAATATCATGTACTTGTTTTCAGATTACCGAGTATTATAGCTTCAGAAAAATAGCCAACACAGAAGGAAGTTAAGAGGTTTTGATCGTTAGTTCAATTACTATAAGGATTATATTCAGTTACTATACAAATATTCTATAGAATATTTGCGAGTTACAGCAGCACATGTGGATATAGACAGAGTTATCTGTGCTCCTTACTATCTCTTCTGATTATCATCACTGTTTTCATTGTGATATTAATAATTATAATTACTTTATCGATAAACAGATAATGTCTCAAAACCCTTCGTTGATTCTTCCTCAAATAAAATATTTAAATACAGCAATTATGCATTTAAATTAATACACTTTATAAAAACTTACACTTTAAACCTAAATATTTACCGATTTATTGTTCAATCCTAGGAAATATAAGATTCTGTAAACTCTAAAATTAATTGGTGAATAAAATTACATAAAAATCTCGAAAATACCCTCAGTAAATATAAATTGTTTATACAGTACTTTGTTGGAATTTATATTTATCTCTCTAGAAACTTTTATGTATATAAAGTTCATTTAGATTTATTATTAGGTTTAATTAGAGGTTGTTATTGATAACTCATCAGCAGATTTCTTACCTAAAAAATAAAGTGATTCGTTTTGTATGCATATTGCATGCGTTTTGATTATTTTATGGAAATCTTTTTATAACATTAAGCACAAAAGACAAGTTGTTTGCCTTCGAGTTTGCAGAATAACTTAAATTAAAAACAAAGTATTTGATTAATTAAGATTATAGTATAGTTATTTATAATTATAGGCCTCTTGGTAGCCTAGTGATCAGCACGTCTGCTTCATGTGCAGATGGTCACGGGTTCAAATACCGGGAGGTCAACATAAATTTGCCATTGGAGTTTGGACCGTTGTCCTTCAACAACATTTGAATATCATGATCAAAATACCTCTGGCGTAGAAAGTAAGTAATAAAAGATGAAATTTTTTAATACTTAACCTCCAAGGTTTATGTTCTAATCAGATTGTTATATTGTTAGTTTTTAATGTTTATGTACAAATGACATAATCTTTTGGAAGTCCACGATTTTAAAATTTATTTTGGTAAAAACTGACTCAGATAATATGTTATTTTCTAAAGGAATACTTTGGCGTATTAAACATTTCATACTTTTTTCATTTATAATTACTTAAAATATACAAGTGCTAATCAATGACGCATTATGATAAAAAATTTATTTACCACTGGATGGGCAAACTCATATTCAATGAGGGGGGGGGGAAGTAAAACTGTACGTATTTTTGTTGGGTTTACGTCGGGTGAACTGTTTGTAGATAGAACGTTCACTTATACACCGAGTGTTAGGTATAATATTAAACTATCTATAGTATTTTATTGATTAGATTAAATGACATATTTATAGGTCATTTATAAAAAAAGTATCTACCATTCGTAAACTCTAGCATTCAATCGATCATATCTCAAACTCTCTTGTTCGATCATAGCTCAGAACAGTAGATAACAGAAATATAAATTCTCCTTAATCTTTAAAAAGTCATTAAATGAAAATAAAAAAGTTATCCCTAAACAAAAATTACAAATAAATCTACATACAAATGTTTTACTAATGATAGAAAAGAAATATATATATATATATATATATATATATATGTATACATTTAAAATACATACATATATATATGTATGTATGCATTTAAAATACATATATATGTATATCACACAACCATTAATTTGACAAGAACAGTTTCGGTATATCAGAAGAGCTTAAATTGTCCTATTGTGAGTAAAACCAACAGCTTTTACTTTTTAATATAATAAATCGTTATTTGAAATATTAATTAACGATTTTGAATAGGAAAATTCATAATTTATTTTTCATTCATTAACAATTTATTTTTATAATAAAATTATTTTGTTATTGAAATTACTTTTCAATAACAAATCATCTATCCCAAGCAGAAGGAGGATATCTTGTCCCATCAAGTGTCCAGAGACTGACAGTATGATTGAATTTATTGGACCGAAAGGATATGTACCTTCCCTCTAGGGACCAGTCGTTCCTCTGTTAAGGACATCAATACTGTATTACCTAAATAGATATCTTGTCCCATCAAGTGTCCAGAGACTGACAGTATGATTGAATTCAGTGGACCGAAAGGATATGTACCTTCCCTCTAGGGACCAGTCGTTCCTCTGTTAAGGACATCAATACTGTATTACCTAAATAGATATCTTGTCCCATCAAGTGTCCAGAGACTGACAGTATGATTGAATTCAGTGGACCGAAAGGATATGTACCTTCCCTCTAGGGACCAGTCGTTCCTCTGTTAAGGACATCAATACTGTATTACCTAAATAGATATATTGTCCCATCAAGTGTCCAGAGACTGACAGTATGATTGAATTCACTGGACCGAAAGGATATGTACCTTCCCTCTAGGGACCAGTCGTTCCTCTGTTAAGGATATCAATACTGTATTACCTAAATAGATATATTGTCCCATCAAGTGTCCAGAGACTGACAGTATGATTGAATTCAGTGGACCGAAAGGATATGTACCTTCCCTCTAGGGACCAGTCGTTCCTCTGTTAAGGACATCAATACTGTATTAACTAAATAGATATCTTGTCCCATCAAGTGTCCAGAGACTGACAGTATGATTGAATTCAGTGGACCGAAAGGATATGTACCTTCCCTCTAGGGACCAGTCGTTCCTCTGTTAAGGACATCAATACTGTATTACCTAAATAGATATCTTGTCCCATCAAGTGTCCAGAGACTGACAGTATGATTGAATTCAGTGGACCGAAAGGATATGTACCTTCCCTCTAGGGACCAGTCGTTCCTCTGTTAAGGACATCAATACTGTATTACCTAAATAGATATATTGTCCCATCAAGTGTCCAGAGACTGACAGTATGATTGAATTCAGTGGACCGAAAGGATATGTACCTTCCCTCTAGGGACCAGTCGTTCCTCTGTTAAGGACATCAATACTGTATTACCTAAATAGATATATTGTCCCATCAAGTGTCCAGAGACTGACAGTATGATTGAATTCAGTGGACCGAAAGGATATGTACCTTCCCTCTAGAGACCAGTCGTTCCTCTGTTAAGGATATCAATATTGTATTACCTAAATAAATATATTGTCCCATCAAGTGTCCAGAGACTGACAGTATGATTGAATTTATTGGACCGAAAGGATATGTACCTTCCCTCTAGGGACCAGTCGTTCCTCTGTTAAGGACATCAATATTGTATTACCTAAATAGATATATTGTCCCATCAAGTGTCCAGAGACTGACAGTATGATTGAATTCAGTGGACCGAAAGGATATGTATCTTCCCTCTAGGGACCAGTCGTTCCACTGTTAAGGATATCAATACTGTATTACCTAAATAGATATCTTGTCCCATCAAGTGTCCAGAGACTGACAGTATGATTGAATTCAGTGGACCGAAAGGATATGTACCTTCCCTCTAGGGACCAGTCGTTCCTCTGTTAAGGATATCAATACTGTATTACCTAAATAGATATATTGTCCCATCAAGTGTCCAGAGACTGACAGTATGATTGAATTCAGTGGACCGAAAGGATATGTACCTTCCCTCTAGGGACCAGTCGTTCCTCTGTTAAGGATATCAATACTGTATTACCTAAATAAATATCAATATTTTCATTCTTAACTAATTTTCATTTTATCTTTCAGAAGTACGTCTATACCTAAAATGTAACCAAAGTGACATGAAAATAAATGTTAATTAATAAAATGTTAGGATTCTTTGTCACGTAGCAAGGTTAATGCAGTATTAAATAACAGATGTCTCAGAAATAAAATACCAAACTTCGGAAAATTTTTATATAGGTCAAAATAAAGAGAAAACCTAGAGTAATTTTTTTCCTAAAAACGCTTCGTTTACCAGATATCCACTATTATGTTTTTCACAAAAGAATTTTTGTCTGCAAGTTGGCTCAACCGATGTTAATGGAACTCGCTATAATTGTAAGGATAATAGATGCCTATTCTAAGAAAAAGAATCAACTTGATCCAATTTAATATTTCAATATGGTCGCCATTTAAAATTTTTAACTTTGGGAAGACAGCAAAAATACAAATATTTATTTAGTACACTTTTTTTAGATAATTTTATCACTAGTCTGTCAGTATCAAAAAAGTTATAATCAAACACAAAATAACCGAGATACATTGACACATATGTTGAGAGGCAGCAAGAAAGCTATTTTTTTTAACTTTTTAATGTGTCTTATTTATTTTTTCTGATTCTGACTTTTTTGATACTGACAGTTTTGGTAATACAACTATATAAAAAAAGGTACTCTTAAAATTTGTTTGTATTTGTTGCCGTTTTCCCACATTTTCTATTTAAAAATTAAAAATGGTCGCTATGTGTAAATATTGAATTGGATCAAGTAGATTTTATTTCTAAGAATAGGTCTATATTATCCTAACATGCATATTTATTTATTCTTAAGATGCCGATCGTCAAAATATGGGCAAATATAGATTTTTAATGAGTGTGATGTAGATGAACGAGTGTATTCATTGTTACTATCTTAATTCAGCTAACTCAGAAAGGCCAGAAAGCCAGGGCAAATGCAAAGCAAGTTTCATTACAATCTGTTAAAACAACTCGGAGTTAAACATTATTTTGTGAAAAATAAAATGGTAGTTATGTGGTAAATGAAACATTTTTTGGAACATAAATATTCTAACTTTTCTCTTTATTTTGACATATATAACTATTTACCGAAGTTTGGCACTTTATTCTGAGACACCCTCTATGTACAGCCATCGAACCTGTAGGGTTGGATGGGTGGGTCAATACTACCCTACGTTTATGTGTGGGAAGGTGGTTTAACAACCCTCTACGTTTATGTGTGGTGGGGTGGATCAATACTACTTTACGTATATGTATTACTATATATATTATGTATATTTTAAATATGCTTAATTATTACACTTTTAATTATTTCACTATTCCAGGTCAATTTTATCTTTCGCTCTTTTATATGTGGTAAATTAAATTAACTCCCCTTATTTTATTATTCATTGTTTCATTAAATATACATTTCAAACAACTAAAACCACTTCAAAAAATATTGTTATGCAATTTTTGGAGATTAATTTTGAATAAGCATTGATACTTAGATAGAACTGTTAAATGAAAACAAAGTTTAAAATACTTAAATACCGCAAGAGTTTGTTAGATAATACTATCATTAATTATCCGTACAAAATATTGTTGAACTATAGATGTTAAACAAGTTTTACTAGAAGAACCACCGTGATCTAATAGTAAAGTTATAAATGATTACTCTTCCACTATAAGTATTCTTGTTATTTCGAGAAAAACTATTTGGTAATCTCTGATTATATTAATAGAATCAGTGCAATTATTGTTGAGTTTATAACCATGCATTGAATTTTGCAAGTACTTCAGATAGCGAAAACATCTCGTTGAAAAGCATACTTTTCATCCCAGGATTGCACCAACGGTTGCTGCAATGGCGTACCCTAATTCAGGATTGAATAATACTCAGCCACATACCGGTAGCTTTACTAGTCAGTGACATCGAGCTGTGAATACAGTATATTGTACACACATACCACTTTTTAAAACTAAAATGCATACCTCAATAAAATAACCTTAGCTAAAAATTATTGTATTTTAAAACAGGGCAAATATATATAAATGGTGAAATATTTTTGTTTAGTATACTTGTTTGACATAATTAAATTACATCGGATGCAGTATAATAACAATGTTCATCGTCTAACATATTTAAGTTAGTATAAAAATCACTAATAGTTAGTCGATGATAATTATCATAATCCATGCAAATAATTATGAATAAGCACATACATTCTGTGAAAAATGATTCGGATCAAATGGTTTCTTGTGGTGTCTAAAATGCACATATCTTAATATTTAAATTAATAAAATACTTTTAATAATAAATTATCTATCAATCAGTGATAAATCAATAGCATCATTAACTTTAAAAATATGAGAAAATAATTCAAAACATGCAATATTTTATATTCAGGTATTCTAATGTATTCAATGTCATGTAACATTTAATTATAACCAACATCATTGAAGTCAAATTGAAGTTAAGTGGAATCAATAATTAATATCATGGAATTAAGTATGGTAAAATAGTTATGAACTATACAGCAGTTTATTTATTTATTGGACAAACATCTAAGAATAGGTTAACATGTAGCATACAGTTAGTTCTGCATTTGCTACTAGTGTTTCACGTATAGCGGTGAAACACATTTATAAAGCTATGTAAATTATTTTTGTAATCCAAAATTAAAGTTCAATATTTATTGTCACTACATAACAATGATCAATTTTTACTATCCATCGCTGAAGAATAATTTATTTAGTTTGTTAACTGAAATTAAAAAGATTTATACCAGTGATGTTGAAAAGGTATGTGGTTTGTTACGCATGCTTAGTGTGACTTTTATTTAATTTAGTTATTTTCAGTTAACGTATTCTAAATTATGTTGTTCTAAAATACCCTTACGTAAGTTTAAATCAAAATTATTTAATGTTTGATATTAAAACTATTTAACTTATTTTAAAACAGGTTTTTTTTTATAAAATATATGTTTTCAGTTAAGTTTGTTTATATTATATCTTCAAACTGAAACATGTATTATAATATGTATGTATAATAATGTATAAAACATAGTATTATATAAGTGAAACATTAAACTACCAAGACACGTTCTTAACGTTCTTCCATATAAAGAACATTAGGGTAGGCTCGACACTTTTTTCTAAAAAAATAACTATATTATTATTGCAAAAATAGATCCTTTAGAAAAGTTACGGAATGTATTACAACAACTACAGTTTGAAAATTTTTTGAAAATGCTAAGTATGGGGCCTTCAAACTTTATGAGGGGATTTGTTTATTTATTGAGCCCAACATCAGGCGCACTGACATGGTTCAAATAAAGTAAATATCTATACAACAAGATTGCATATATATTTAAGTATACATCTCGTTTTTGGTACTTCAATATTTGAATTATATTAATCTTATTTAACCAATAGTTAAATTATATTTAAAAAAAATTATATTTAATCATATTGCTGTCTAGCATATGAGAAAAATGTGTCTGAATTACTAAATAATCCTGGCAAAGTGTTTAATAAGTCTAAGTGGTTAATATTTTACAAGTGAGCTGGAAATAAGTAAACCTCCCACATAACAAACACAGTCTATATCCTCATGTACCATATTCTACAAATAACATCGACACAATGTTGTATCATAGTTTAAAAAATTAATACATACCATATATCTCAACTTTGGTACACTGTACGTGTCTGGGAGGGTGGGTGGGCCAGTAGCTCAATGCAGTATATACGTACGTACATGTTAGGGTGGGTTGGTAGGTCAGTACCACTGTACGAGTGAGGGTAGGTTTAATAAAAAGGTTCAGTTCACCCAACGAGTTAAGGGATTCTTTTGTGAATCCCTCTGGTCTGTGGAAGGTGAGCGGGGTTCACCGAAATCGATCACCATAATATTCGTGCATTTTGTAGTTGTATTGAAATATATTTGTGCATTTTGTGCTTATATTGTAATAAATTTGTGTTGTGTGACGTTTACTTGTACTGTAAAGACATAATTAAGAAGGTAAATAGTTCACACAAACTGCCTTAATATTTATAGTTAGTAGGACTATAAATATTATTATGAATAGCACACCATGACAATAACGATCAATGGTATACGATTAGAACGAGTTAGGGGTTCCATGCAATGGTATAAATTATTTTATCCCTAAGAACGAAATCCCCTGAAAACCAATTTATTTTTAATCTCTAAAGCTCTGTGAATAGCTAAGTTGCATTAATATAGAGCGGTATTGCTAAATTTTTAAACGTACCATATTACTGTATCCATACAATGAATGACATTTAAAACCATTATATTTGATGTATAGATATAAACAGCACTATATCTCTTTTAAACTTTAGTTTTAAAAGAGATATTCATTCAAGTCAAGTACTATGTAAATTTAAGTTTACTCAAATACAGATCTATAGAATATATGTAAATGTATCAAAAATGAATTGATAGTTTTGATACACCTTGCAAGTATAATGCTTACAATACTGTGCCAAAACTTATATAGAATATTTTTAAAGAATTCACCTTAGATCAGTTTAGGTGGCTATACAATGACAAATTTATAAACATGAATTTAAAAAAGTGATATATATATATATATATATGTATATATATATATATATATATACATATATAATAATAAAGGATTGGACAATCAAGCTTGGCACAAAATAATATTGATAGGGATCTAAGATTGTAGTAAAGGTCTTAAATAAAGGTATATAATAAATATTCCTATACCAGTCAATAAGAGCCGTCACTATCATATAAATGGCAGATAAAAAGAGAAATAAAAATATATGGCATTTTTAAATTAACAAATTTAAGCTCTTTTATATTTTTTAATATTTTTCTATTGAAAAAATATCTCTTCCTTTTCATAGGCTTACATAACAATTGTTTCTAAAATATAGGAACGTTTTCTTTTTAAGACCAACTATAACTTTAAACCCGGAAATGCATGGGTTGTATTTAAATATAAATGAAATATGTACCGTATAAGTTGTTGGTTTAACTTAGATTCATGATCTATAAATTGCCGAGTAGCGTGATAGACAGAGATAGTGAGTTCTCCGACACCTTGCTAACGAGACAACCAACCGTTGGCGCTGATATCTTGATCCATTGGACAATGTACTAATGTATTACTTTGAACACGAACGTCGTGCTCACTTCATCTGTTAGATAGTGAGTTCTCCGACACCTAGCTAACGAGACAACCAACCGTTGGCGCTGATATCTTGATCCATTGGACAATGTACTAATGTATTACTTTGAACACGAACGTCGTGCTCATTTCATCTGTTAGATAGTGAGTTCTCCGACACCTTGCTAACGAGACAACCAACCGTTGGCGCTGATATCTTGATCCATTGGACAATGTACTAATGTATTACTTTGAACACGAACGTCGTGCTCACTTCATCTGTTAGATAGTGAGTTCTCCGACACCTTGCTAACGAGACAACCAACCGTTGGCGCTGATATCTTGATCCATTGGACAGTGTACTAATGTATTACTTTGAACACGAACGTCGTGCTCACTTCATCTGTTAGATAGTGAGTTCTCCGACACCTTGCTAACGATACAACCAACCGTTGGCGCTGATATCTTGATCCATTGGACAATGTACTAATGTATTACTTTGAACACGAACGTCGTACTCACTTCATCTGTTAGATAGTGAGTTCTCCGACACCTTGCTAACGAGACAACCAACCGTTGGCGCTGATATCTTGATCCATTGGACAATGTACTAATGTATTACTTTGAACACGAACGTCGTGCTCATTTCATCTGTTAGATAGTGAGTTCTCCGACACCTTGCTAACGAGACAACCAACCGTTGGCGCTGATATCTTGATCCATTGGACAATGTACTAATGTATTACTTTGAACACGAACGTCGTGCTCACTTCATCTGTTAGATAGTGAGTTCTCCGACACCTAGCTAACGAGACAACCAACCGTTGGCGCTGATATCTTGATCCATTGGACAATGTACTAATGTATTACTTTGAACACGAACGTCGTGCTCATTTCATCTGTTAGATAGTGAGTTCTCCGACACCTTGCTAACGAGACAACCAACCGTTGGCGCTGATATCTTGATCCATTGGACATTGTACTAATGTATTACTTTGAACACGAACGTCGTGCTCACTTCATCTGTTACATAGTGAGTTCTCCGACACCTTGCTAACGAGACAACCAACCGTTGGCGCTGATATCTTGATCCATTGGACAATGTACTAATATATTACTTTGAACACGAACGTCGTGCTCACTTCATCTGATAGGTAGTGAGTTCTCCGACACCTTGCTAACGAGACAACCAACCGTTGGCGCTGATATCTTGATCCATTGGACAATGTACTAATATATTACTTTGAACACGAACGTCGTGCTCACTTCATCTGATAGATAGTGAGTTCTCCGACACCTTGCTAACGAGACAACCAACCGTTGGCGCTGATATCTTGATCCATTGGACATTGTACTAATGTATTACTTTGAACACGAACGTCGTGCTCACTTCATCTGTTAGATAGTGAGTTCTCCGACACCTAGCTAACGAGACAACCAACCGTTGGCGCTGATATCTTGATCCATTGGACAATGTACTAATGTATTACTTTGAACACGAACGTCGTGCTCACTTCATCTGTTAGATAGTGAGTTCTCCGACACCTTGCTAACGAGACAACCAACCGTTGGCGCTGATATCTTGATCCATTGGACAATGTACTAATGTATTACTTTGAACACGAACGTCGTGCTCACTTCATCTGTTAGATAGTGAGTTCTCCGACACCTAGCTAACGAGACAACCAACCGTTGGCGCTGATATCTTGATCCATTGGACAATGTACTAATGTATTACTTTGAACACGAACGTCGTGCTCATTTCATCTGTTAGATAGTGAGTTCTCCGACACCTTGCTAACGAGACAACCAACCGTTGGCGCTGATATCTTGATCCATTGGACATTGTACTAATGTATTACTTTGAACACGAACGTCGTGCTCACTTCATCTGTTAGATAGTGAGTTCTCCGACACCTTGCTAACGAGACAACCAACCGTTGGCGCTGATATCTTGATCCATTGGACAATGTACTAATATATTACTTTGAACACGAACGTCGTGCTCACTTCATCTGATAGGTAGTGAGTTCTCCGACACCTTGCTAACGAGACAACCAACCGTTGGCGCTGATATCTTGATCCATTGGACAATGTACTAATATATTACTTTGAACACGAACGTCGTGCTCACTTCATCTGATAGATAGTGAGTTCTCCGACACCTTGCTAACGAGACAACCAACCGTTGGCGCTGATATCTTGATCCATTGGACAGTGTACTAATGTATTACTTTGAACACGAACGTCGTGCTCACTTCATCTGTTAGATAGTGAGTTCTCCGACACCTAGCTAACGAGACAACCAACCGTTGGCGCTGATATCTTGATCCATTGGACAATGTACTAATGTATTACTTTGAACACGAACGTCGTGCTCACTTCATCTGTTAGATAGTGAGTTCTCCGACACCTTGCTAACGAGACAACCAACCGTTGGCGCTGATATCTTGATCCATTGGACAGTGTACTAATGTATTACTTTGAACACGAACGTCGTGCTCACTTCATCTGATAGATAGTGAGTTCTCCGACACCTTGCTAACGAGACAACCAACCGTTGGCGCTGATATCTTGATCCATTGGACAATGTACTAATATATTACTTTGAACACGAACGTCGTGCTCACTTCATCTGATAGATAGTGAGTTCTCCGACACCTAGCTAACGAGACAACCAACCGTTGGCGCTGATATCTTGATCCATTGGACAGTGTACTAATGTATTACTTTGAACACGAACGTCGTGCTCACTTCATCTGATAGATAGTGAGTTCTCCGACACCTTGCTAACGAGACAACCAACCGTTGGCGCTGATATCTTGATCCATTGGACAGTGTACTAATGTATTACTTTGAACACGAACGTCGTGCTCACTTCATCTGTTAGATAGTGAGTTCTCCGACACCTTGCTAACGAGACAACCAACCGTTGGCGCTGATATCTTGATCCATTGGACAATGTACTAATGAATTTATTTGAACACCAACGTCGTGCTCACTTCATCTGTTAGATAGTGAGTTCTCCGACACCTTGCTAACGAGACAACCAACCGTTGGCGCTGATATCTTGATCCATTGGACAATGTACTAATGTATTACTTTGAACACGAACGTCGTGCTCACTTCATCTGTTAGATAGTGAGTTCTCCGACACCTTGCTAACGAGACAACCAACCGTTGGCGCTGATATCTTGATCCATTGGACAATGTACTAATGTATTACTTTGAACACGAACGTCGTGCTCATTTCATCTGTTAGATAGTGAGTTCTCCGACACCTTGCTAACGAGACAACCAACCGTTGGCGCTGATATCTTGATCCATTGGACATTGTACTAATGTATTACTTTGAACACGAACGTCGTGCTCACTTCATCTGTTAGATAGTGAGTTCTCCGACACCTTGCTAACGAGACAACCAACCGTTGGCGCTGATATCTTGATCCATTGGACAGTGTACTAATGTATTACTTTGAACACGAACGTCGTGCTCACTTCATCTGTTAGATAGTGAGTTCTCCGACACCTTGCTAACGAGACAACCAACCGTTGGCGCTGATATCTTGATCCATTGGACAATGTACTAATGTATTACTTTGAACACGAACGTCGTACTCACTTCATCTGTTAGATAGTGAGTTCTCCGACACCTTGCTAACGAGACAACCAACCGTTGGCGCTGATATCTTGATCCATTGGACAATGTACTAATGTATTACTTTGAACACGAACGTCGTGCTCATTTCATCTGTTAGATAGTGAGTTCTCCAAAACCTTGCTAACGAGACAACCAACCGTTGGCGCTGATATCTTGATCCATTGGACAATGTACTAATGTATTACTTTGAACACGAACGTCGTGCTCACTTCATCTGTTAGATAGTGAGTTCTCCGACACCTAGCTAACGAGACAACCAACCGTTGGCGCTGATATCTTGATCCATTGGACAATGTACTAATGTATTACTTTGAACACGAACGTCGTGCTCATTTCATCTGTTAGATAGTGAGTTCTCCGACACCTTGCTAACGAGACAACCAACCGTTGGCGCTGATATCTTGATCCATTGGACATTGTACTAATGTATTACTTTGAACACGAACGTCGTGCTCACTTCATCTGTTAGATAGTGAGTTCTCCGACACCTTGCTAACGAGACAACCAACCGTTGGCGCTGATATCTTGATCCATTGGACAATGTACTAATATATTACTTTGAACACGAACGTCGTGCTCACTTCATCTGATAGGTAGTGAGTTCTCCGACACCTTGCTAACGAGACAACCAACCGTTGGCGCTGATATCTTGATCCATTGGACAATGTACTAATATATTACTTTGAACACGAACGTCGTGCTCACTTCATCTGATAGATAGTGAGTTCTCCGACACCTTGCTAACGAGACAACCAACCGTTGGCGCTGATATCTTGATCCATTGGACATTGTACTAATGTATTACTTTGAACACGAACGTCGTGCTCACTTCATCTGTTAGATAGTGAGTTCTCCGACACCTAGCTAACGAGACAACCAACCGTTGGCGCTGATATCTTGATCCATTGGACAATGTACTAATGTATTACTTTGAACACGAACGTCGTGCTCACTTCATCTGTTAGATAGTGAGTTCTCCGACACCTTGCTAACGAGACAACCAACCGTTGGCGCTGATATCTTGATCCATTGGACAGTGTACTAATGTATTACTTTGAACACGAACGTCGTGCTCACTTCATCTGATAGATAGTGAGTTCTCCGACACCTTGCTAACGAGACAACCAACCGTTGGCGCTGATATCTTGATCCATTGGACAGTGTACTAATGTATTACTTTGAACACGAACGTCGTGCTCACTTCATCTGTTAGATAGTGAGTTCTCCGACACCTTGCTAACGAGACAACCAACCGTTGGCGCTGATATCTTGATCCATTGGACAGTGTACTAATGTATTACTTTGAACACGAACGTCGTGCTCATTTCATCTGTTAGATAGTGAGTTCTCCGACACCTAGCTAACGAGACAACCAACCGTTGGCGCTGATATCTTGATCCATTGGACAGTGTACTAATGTATTACTTTGAACACGAACGTCGTGCTCACTTCATCTGATAGATAGTGAGTTCTCCGACACCTTGCTAACGAGACAACCAACCGTTGGCGCTGATATCTTTATCCATTGGACAGTGTACTAATGTATTACTTTGAACACGAACGTCGTGCTCACTTCATCTGTTAGATAGTGAGTTCTCCGACACCTTGCTAACGAGACAACCAACCGTTGGCGCTGATATCTTGATCCATTGGACAATGTACTAATGTATTACTTTGAACACGAACGTCGTGCTCACTTCATCTGTTAGATAGTGAGTTCTCCGACACCTTGCTAACGAGACAACCAACCGTTGGCGCTGATATCTTGATCCATTGGACAATGTACTAATGTATTACTTTGAACACGAACGTCGTGCTCACTTCATCTGTTAGATAGTGAGTTCTCCGACACCTTGCTAACGAGACAACCAACCGTTGGCGCTGATATCTTGATCCATTGGACAATGTACTAATGTATTACTTTGAACACGAACGTCGTGCTCACTTCATCTGTTAGATAATGAGTTCTCCGACACCTTGCTAACGAGACAACCAACCGTTGGCGCTGATATCTTGATCCATTGGACAATGTACTAATGTATTACTTTGAACACGAACGTCGTGCTCATTTCATCTGTTAGATAGTGAGTTCTCCGACACCTTGCTAATGAGACAACCAACCGTTGGCGCTGATATCTTGATCCATTGGACAATGTACTAATGTATTACTTTGAACACGAACGTCGTGCTCACTTCATCTGTTAGATAGTGAGTTCTCCGACACCTTGCTAACGAGACAACCAACCGTTGGCGCTGATATCTTGATCCATTGGACAATGTACTAATGTATTACTTTGAACACGAACGTCGTGCTCACTTCATCTGTTAGATAGTGAGTTCTCCGACACCTTGCTAACGAGACAACCAACCGTTGGCGCTGATATCTTGATCCATTGGACAATGTACTAATGTATTACTTTGAACACGAACGTCGTGCTCACTTCATCTGTTAGATAGTGAGTTCTCCGACACCTTGCTAACGAGACAACCAACCGTTGGCGCTGATATCTTGATCCATTGGACAATGTACTAATGTATTACTTTGAACACGAACGTCGTGCTCATTTCATCTGTTAGATAGTGAGTTCTCCGACACCTTGCTAACGAGACAACCAACCGTTGGCGCTGATATCTTGATCCATTGGACAATGTACTAATGTATTACTTTGAACACGAACGTCGTGCTCACTTCATCTGTTAGATAGTGAGTTCTCCGACACCTTGCTAACGAGACAACCAACCGTTGGCGCTGATATCTTGATCCATTGGACATTGTACTAATATATTACTTTGAACACGAACGTCGTGCTCACTTCATCTGTTAGATAGTGAGTTCTCCGACACCTTGCTAACGAGACAACCAACCGTTGGCGCTGATATCTTGATCCATTGGACATTGTACTAATGTATTACTTTGAACACGAACGTCGTGCTCACTTCATCTGTTAGATAGTGAGTTCTCCGACACCTTGCTAACGAGACAACCAACCGTTGGCGCTGATATCTTGATCCATTGGACAGTGTACTAATGTATTACTTTGAACACGAACGTCGTGCTCACTTCATCTGATAGGTAGTGAGTTCTCCGACACCTTGCTAACGAGACAACCAACCGTTGGCGCTGATATCTTGATCCATTGGACATTGTACTAATGTATTACTTTGAACACGAACGTCGTGCTCACTTCATCTGTTAGATAGTGAGTTCTCCGACACCTTGCTAACGAGACAACCAACCGTTGGCGCTGATATCTTGATCCATTGGACATTGTACTAATGTATTACTTTGAACACGAACGTCGTGCTCATTTCATCTGTTAGATAGTGAGTTCTCCGACACCTAGCTAACGAGACAACCAACCGTTGGCGCTGATATCTTGATCCATTGGACAATGTACTAATGTATTACTTTGAACACGAACGTCGTGCTCATTTCATCTGTTAGATAGTGAGTTCTCCGACACCTTGCTAACGGGACAACCAACCGTTGGCGCTGATATCTTGATCCATTGGACAATGTACTAATGTATTACTTTGAACACGAACGTCGTGCTCACTTCATCTGTTAGAAACGAAATATTACGTTATTAAAAAATTATTGAATGTGTTGAAATAAAAATTGTAAACATTTATGAAATTATGTACACTTTTTTATAAATTTAATCATATGCGTTATTTTCTAGCGCATATGTGTATGTGTAACATATGTTGTATTTTTAATAAAATTTGTTTACCTATTCCCTATCTATTCACGATGGTTTAAAATAAATATAACTAACAAAAAAGTATATATAAGGAACTTATATTTAGGTGATTTGAATAAAATCTATACAATTAATATTAGTTATTCGGTGCCTTTTGGCAGACCACATACAAATAAAGCTATTGGTTCTTTGAATATTTTTTTGACAGCTGAAAATATATGAAAATATCAATCAGTAAGAAAGAAATAGTTTTGTTTTTTTTTATTTCAGTGTAAAGAACGTATTTAGAAATAAAATGACGAGTCCCTTGCCAAGTCATGTCCAATGGTAAACTATTAACATCTCTCTTATATTAGTTTAAGATATTGTTGTAGATGTTACAAAAGCTATAAAATAAAACATACAGGGTTGGGAAAAAGTCTGGAATATATTTATTAATTTTAAAACAATAGTACTCGTCAGGCAAAATTATATTGGAAATCCCTTAAGCCATACTTTCTAATCGTTATTATTTAGAGTCTAAGGCAAAATATAACATGCTATCTTAGTAATATAGTATCCTATTGTCAGTATATTGTTTATACAACATACCTGGATATTTATTTACTCTAAAAAAAGAATGCTTTATTTAACGGCATACCCTATATTTACTGCACCATTTTCACACAGAGGTTATATACAACGAAAATTATCGATTTTAACATTTCTAGTTACATATACTTCAACATTCAACTTTCACGTTACTAAAGTAAGACATTTTTATTTAGTTTTAGTAATAAGCTTTGTTTGTTGGCAATTAATGTATTGGGTTTATTTTGTCCTAATCAATGTAGACACAAAATATTTTACATATAATAAACGCTATTTATTATATTATATTAACTATATATCTTCACCAATATCGCTATTGCTAACATGGCCTGTAAATGTATTGCTTTAAAACTCCCAAACAGTTAATCCCACCCTTATGTAAATCTGTAACTCGCGTTCTGTACTTATTTATATACAAGTAGGCCTACAGTAAATTATATTTTATCTCGCTCATGTGAGTCAGGACTTCCTAGCCCGAACTGCGACCTTAGTTAAAAGAATTGTCATTAAAATATTTATTATTAGTGCTATTCAGATTGGTATCAATATATTAAAAATTATGAAATAAATCTTTATCCATAAGTGCAACTAGTGAAATTATTAGTTTTAATATAATGGGAAAACTAATTATATTATATACAATCAGTGCAGACTGTATTTGAAACATGAAATGAGATAAGGTGATGTATTGATTGTTTTTCTGCAGAAGCTTTTATGTTTCCAATTTTAAATAACAAATAATTGCCTAACTTAAGAAATTAAAGCTAGGCAATTTAAATTGAATGTGATAGGCTCGTATTTAACTTTGCTTTAAAAAAGGAATAAATATATAGTTATAGTATAGTTTGCTATTGTACTATTTATTTAGAAAAAAGAATAAGAAATTACTTAACGATGAAGGACATTCCGCAGTTGTTCACAGAACGACTGTTACAGTTATAGGCAGCATAGAAACACTCCATCACAGCCTAAAACATCACAATATCATGCGTCTATATGAGGCGGCGAGTACAGACTCCCACCAGTGGTGGGGTAGCGCCGCGCCGCGCCGTGACGTTTTTGAGACGAGCCTCGCGATGGGAGTTGGCGATCCAGTTCTCTTATATAGATCGGTAGTTGAAATGAGAATACTTTTTTATTGAGGTGAAAATTATGACCTCACTTGGTCATTACTTACTTTTAACCTTAAACTAAAAAATTTAAGAGTAAATAGAGAGAAGAATAACATATTAATTGACATTTCTGGTTTATTAGAATAAACGAAAACCTATGTACTACAATAATGTAACTAGTCTTCATCAATTCTGCTTCAAGAAATTTAAATAATAATACTGAATAAAGAATTAAAACAAAATAACAAACTATGATAACAATAATAAATAAAATAATTGATTAAAGTAAAATATTCAGTACTAACATTATGTTAAACTATTGATGAAATTGTTAAAACTTTAGTGTCTGCACAACACGAGCCTGGATCGGTTCGTGCTACTGTCTGCACAACACGAGCCTGGATCGGTTCGTGCCACTGTCTGCACAACACAAGCCTGGATCGGTTCGTGCCACTGTCTGCACAACACAAGCCTGGATCGGTTCGTGCCACTGTCTGCACAACACGAGCCTGGATCGGTTCGTGCTACTATCTGCACAACACGTGCCCGGATCGGTTCGTGCTACTATGTGAACAACACGAGCCTGGATCAGTTCGTGTTACTGTCTGCACAACACAAGCCTGGATCGGTTCGTGCCACTGTCTGCACAACACAAGCCTGGATCGGTTCGTGCCACTGTCTGCAAAACACAAGCCTGGATCGGTTCGTGCTACTATCTGCACAACACGTGCCCGGATCGGTTCGTGCTACTATGTGAACAACACGAGCCTGGATCAGTTCGTGTTATTGTCTGCACAACACGATCCTGGATCCGTTCGTGCCACTGTCTGCACAACACGAGCCTGGATCGGTTCGTGCCACTGTCTGCACAACACGAGCCTGGATCGGTTCGTGCTACTGTCTGCACAACACGAGCCTGGATCGGTTCGTGCTACTATCTGCACAACACGTGCCCGGATCGGTTCGTGCTACTATGTGAACAACACGAGCCTGGATCGGTTCGTGCTACTATCTGCACAACACGTACCTGGATCAGTTCGTGCTACTATCTGCACAACACGAGCCTGGATCAGTTCGTGCTACTGTTTGCACAACACGAGCCAGGATTGGTTCGTGCTACTGTTTGCACAACACGAGCCGGGATCGATTCGTGATACTGTCTGCACAACATGAGCCTGGATTGGTTCATGCTACTGTCTGCACAACACGAGCCTGGATCGGTTCGTGCTACCGTCTGCACAACATGAGCCTGGATCGGTTCGTGCTACTGTCTGCACAACACGAGCCTGGATCGGTTCGTGCTACTGTCTGCACAACACGAGCCTGGATCGATTCGTGCTACTGTCTGCACAACACGAGCCTGGTTTGGTTCGTGCTACTGTCTGCACAACACGTGCCTTGATCGGTTCGTGCTACTGTCTGCACAACACGAGCCTGGATCGGTTCGTGCTACTAACTGCACAACACGAGCCTGGATCAGTTCGTGCTACTGTCTGCACAACACGAGCCTGGCTCGGTTCGTGCTACTATGTGCACAACACGTGCCTGGATTGTTACCACGTATGTATTGCAAAACTAAGTTGATCAGATGATGTAATTGATAAACCGACCAGTTGTTACCACGTATGTATGGCAACACTGAGTTGATCAGATGATGTAAATGATAAACCGACTAGTTGCTACCACGTATGTATGGCAACACTGAGTTGATCAGATGATGCAAGTGCTAAACCGACCAGTTGTTACCACGTATGTATTGCAAAACTGAGTTGATCAGATGATGGAAGTGATAAACCGACCAGTTGTTACCACGTATGTATGGCAACACTGAGTTGATCAGATGATGCAAGTGATAAACTGACCAGTTGTTACCACGTATGTATGGCAACACTGAGTTGATCAGATGATGCAAGTGATAAACCGACCAGTTGTTACCACGTATGTATGGCAACACTGAGTTGATCAGATGATGCAAGTCATAAACTGACCAGTTGTTACCACGTATGTATGGCAACACTGAGTTGATCAGATGATCACGTGATAAACCGACCAGTTGTTACCACGTATGTATGGCAACACTGAGTTGATCAGATGATGCAAGTGATAAACCGACCAGTTGTTACCACGTATGTATGGCAACACTGAGTTGATCAGATGATCAAGTGATAAACCGACCAGTTGTTACCACGTATGTATGGCAACACTGAGTTGATCAGATATGCAAGTGATAAACCGACCTGTTGTTACCACGTATGTATGGTAACACTGAGTTGATCAGATGATGCAAGTGATAAACTGACCAGTTGTTAGTTGTTTTCTGCATATAAGGTCGTAATCTACGCAAAAATGTATGACCTCGCCAAAACGTCCATTCTCAAGTTTACTGTCTCAACTATCACAGCAAGTAGAGATAACAGTAATGCTAGGGTAACAAGAAATGTTGAATGTACATTGCAATGATAATTGTTTTAAAAGGTCCTATGGTTTTTCTCAGACACAAAATAAAAAGCTGATTTCGTTAAGTACAGTCCACATATAGGCTTACACATATAGGCCTGATTACATGGTTTTTTTTATTGCACTAGTTAGTTGATTGTATTATTTGAGTTTAATTAACAGTAAAAATACAAACCCATTAACACCTTCATTTAATTGTTCAAGTTACTGAATCGTGAAACAACCGATACGTCCAATCTTTGATATCGCTAGCCTTCGTCCCCTCCCCTCACTGTGGCGTACTACACTTCCCCCCTTACGCATGTTACTGCTCTTTCTAAAACTTATCATCTTTTGTTTTTAACGAGTAAAGTAAGACTTAGTTTATTTATTTTATCAGATGCTTTATTATGACCCATGAAATCCCCTTTCCTTAAGGAACAATATAAATATTACTAATAAATTACCAATGTATGACTGGGACTGGTTTTTTTTTTTTTTTTTGAAAAAGTAAACTATTAGATTATTTTTAATATTTTAACTTAAAATTTTTTAATTTATCGTTGTATTATATAACTGACTTTCTTACTGTATAATATGAATGTTATTAACTTATTTTGGATCTGGAAAAAGGAAAAAGTCATTAAAATATAAATTTAAAGTCCTGGACGTATAAGGTACATTCATAAATAATTAGGGCATTGATTATCTTTGGTAGGGTAGATAGGGTACTGTCAGAGCTGCCATGATACAAAATAAATCGAACAGTACTTTGCTTGATTGTTTTAATGAAAAGAAAATCTTGTATTTATGTTTGACGTTTTAAGTGTTTAGTCCCACCTATCACTTAGCCACAATAAAACGGAATGTTGTGAGACTGAAATAACGTCTGATTAGTAACGTGTGATGTTAGTAATACGTGTGATGGTAACATATATATATACTGTACGTGTGATGGTAACCTATATATACGTGTGATTGTAACCTATATTTATGTGTGATGGTAACCTATATATACGTGTGATGGTAATTTATACATACTTGTGATGGTAATATATATATACGTGTGATGGTAACCTATATATACGTGTGATGGTAACCTATATATACGTGTGACGGCAACCTATATATACGTGTGATGGTAACCTATATGTACGTGTGATGGTAACCTATTAATACGTGTGATGGTAACCTATATATACGTGTGATGGTAACCTATATATACGTGTGATGGTAAACGTTACATGTAACCCTAACTTCAAACTAATAAACAATTGTTTTAAGATAGTTTACAGTTATTAATTAGGTTTAACAATAATTCATTTAGATTAACGATTACAGTGTCACATTAAAAATATTAGAGATTGATATATTGGGTTAATATAATTTTTTCTTGAGTTATTAGTTACTTTATGAATCCAATCTACTTAAGAGAATTCAAAATGGTTTTGAGAATAAATGAAAATGGTCATCCTAAAAGTCACAAACGTACACTGGCTTCATAGCTATGTATGTACAGTACCTTGTATCATAGTGGCCAGCGGTCAACAGAGAAACCAAAATAAAATATAAACCACTAAAATATGTTCTTGCCATAATGTCATTGAAACATCCCTCAAGGTCAAAACACAGTGTGACATCTTGCTTGAATACTAATTTACTAACCGTATAATGCAAATGTAAGATTTGTCCTTATTATTTCTATTTTATACCAATCACCCACCCATACTACAGTAGTTCAAGCCCTACCGCCCCACATAAAGAATAAAACATATCTAAAAGCTGTAGAAAATTTAACCTGAACTTAACTACTTATGAAAACACAACAATAATAATTTTGTTCACAAAACATACCCATTAAACTAACTATACTACTTATATACTAGCCAGTAACAAGTAAATATTTAAACACATTCAATGTGCAAAATTGTATTATTTTATTGAATTTAACAAATGTGATAGCATAGTTTAATATTTCCCAAATTTAAATGAGAGTAGATTGTTTCAAAATGCATTTGGTTGTGTGCCTTATAAATTATACTATTGCCTGATGGATAAAAAACATTCAATATAATAATACGATCTTAACCTAAATTACTAATTTTATTTATTTATTACTTTTAAGTGTGTACAAAATCTAGGCCTCACCTAGTTATGCAAAACTTGTCGGTGAGGTCCTATTGTAAACGAGAAAGACATGTATTAATATATATATATATATATATATATAAATACATGTAATTTATTAGTAATTATTGGACGGTTTAGGGCAGGCACCTATTTTAACAAAATAACATTTCAGCTTATAATATAACATAACTATTCATTATAAAAGACGGTATGAATACAATAATTGTGGAATGTGGCTACAACAAATACGCCAGGTGAAAGTTTATATAGATAATTTTACTCTGTTTGCCAAAACATTCCTGTTCTCTTCTCTATGCCCTATTCCCTCAACAACACTTAGATCGGCCTTGGGTGAAGTGTAATGTTGTACTGTAAACAAAAACAAAGTGATATAACCTTAGCATGTTTTCTTACTGTAATTTAACTATAAAAATACTATTTGAATTCTAAAACGGACATATATTTAATTTGCAAAATTAATTGAACAGTGCAGTGTATTTGATGTGTTAGTGTCACATTTATTGTTTGCTACATGGTCCGTTTCTGGGTCAATGTTTATCTAGGCTGTGTAATTATGGTAAATAGTCCCTTTCGGTAAACCTTTTCTTCCAAGAAAAATCCGTTAGAATTAATGATGAATTTACAAAAGAAACACAATAAATTATCCTAATTAACCTGTATTTGTGAAGTTACACTATTCAAACAATATTGCAGGGTAATTTTGTTCTGTATTAAATTGGTGTGATAGTGCAGTGATTATGTAAATAGCAGGGAATAATGTATATGTCAGTGAGTTGTTATATTGTTAAGATACGATGAGATATACAGAGAAATAGAGAAGAAAAAAATATTTATTTATATGGCGTAGGGAGTGTAAAAAATCAGAGATAGATCAGCCTGAGCCTTCAACTTATTACTCAGGTATGTTAGTATAGACTGGAATTACAGCAGTGTTTCAACCATCGTTAGGCCTATTTATTCCTGTAATTAGCCACTAATAGATAACTTTTTTAAAAGTATTCTAATTATTTAGCTTGTCCATCTCATTGGGCAACATATATAAATAAGGAACAACATAGTATGGTAACCTTTCTCCATATACTGTTCTAGGGATAGGTGGATCATATTTGAGAACATTTCTAGTAAATTGATTATTATCTACTGTGACCAGACCTAAACTAATATCATTTTCATACAGATTTTTCAAAGATTTCTTTTGAAGGTTATTAATAATGTTAATATGAGTGTCTGCTGCAGTTCCCCATATTGTAATTCCATATCTCATAATAGATTCGAACACAGACTTGTATACAGTATGTTTTTCTGCTGTACTAAGTTTGTTTTCTAGCTTGTTCATCATGACAACACATAGTCAAAGTTTTTTATGAAGTTTATGTATATGTTCTTTCCAAGTCAGTTTTCTGTCTACAGTAAGTCCTAGGTATTTAACCTTATCTAGAATTATTATGTCTTTGCGTTGACACTGCTTAAGCACATGCAGACATTCACAACCATAATGTTTAGTATTTATAGTTGTTTCAATTTTCATATTTAAAATTATATATTATATTGTAAATTTTAAATATAGCATGGATTTTTTTGCCTAAACCATTATTTTTTTGTTACTCATAAAATATAATACAAATAATTTACTTTAAAAATGTTTACCATAAATATACAACAATTACCGTACAATCGATAACTATACAATATTTGGATCTTTTCCGTTATACGTATACCACTATTTAAATATATTGAATAATACATTTTAACCATTGTTTGGTATAAATAACGGAACACGGTATTCAATTTATTGATTTAAAACATGTTTTCCTCATTTTCAACCTTAAGAATCCCAATACATCGAGGCCGCCCATATACATCGCGCCGCGGCAATTATGGTTAGGTTAGGTTATTATATTGTAGAATGAACCTGTAATTTGTAAAAACATTCTACAATAGGCTATGCTAACCTAACCTAACCATAACTGCCGCAGCGCGATGTATATGGAAATATTTTGGGATTGCTGACACATAACGGAAAAGATCCGACATTAAATAGTGGTATACGTATAACGGAAAAGATCCCAATATTTATCAAATTATACCTCATTGTAGTCAATTAATAATTAAATAATAGTACTTTCAAATAATGTATTTGAAAATCTATAATCTCGTAGGCCTACTGATTTTATGTTATATTTATACTTATTTTTGAAAACAATGATTAATGAGTTTTTTTTTAGATTACTCTAATAATATTGGAAATACAATGTGAGTTTGTCTTATAGGAGTTATTAGTGATTTTTAATTTTTATTCAATCTATATAACAGAATGAAAAGAAAACTTTGTATGGAAACTGGTAAGATATTTTACAAAAAAGGTTTAAATTTGTAAATATTTTACAAAATAAGACATTAGTTTTTAACCTATATAAAGTATGATGTTTTCCTCCAGAAATCTCTACATTAATGTTTATTCACTATTGGATCAAACTGCAGCACATAGAGATTGTGGTGCAAGACACTTGATTGACTCCGATGGACGACCTTTCATGAATGTTTCATGCTGAGGCAAAGCAGTCTCATAGAATATCCAAAAGGGTTTCTACCCACGTGGAATATTTAAAGCTTACGTTCCAATTCTTGTGAATTCCTGTACGGTAAAGTAGATAAAGAATGAATACGAAAACTATCAATAATCACATTGCGATGGATAATACTTAATAGTCTACCAAACTAAGTTGGAGGTGGGATATTCTACGAACAACATAACCAAAAACGGAAAAATATATATATGAAACAACAAAACGAATAAAAGAAAAAACAAATCATACAGTAAAATAACTAACACTTTATTTTTCATGAAGCAATACTACTGAAAGCTTGTGCACTAACCAAAGCAAATCCCAATTAATTGTCATCAAACCAGATGACAAAGCAAACAGCTATACTGTGAAACAATAACCTGATTTACAATCATGGTTGATGCTACTATTCTTAGATTAAGACTTAACTCTCATAGTTTATAAATAGGGGAAGTGTAGTTCTAGTAAAGTGTTACTGGCAGTGTGTGTAGTTATATGCAGTATAACTAACTAGTTTATATTAGTCTAGGAAAACATTTCCCTGAAATCTAATCAAGTGAACGTTAAATATAAATAGTTTTGTAATTAGCATAATACGTGTTGGTACATATACACTACGAGTGAATGTTACACAATACAAACATATTACAATATAAGCACAAAATAGACAAATATTATGGTGATCGGTTTCAGTAAACCACACTCACCTTCCTCAGACCAGAGTGATTCATAAATGAATCTTTTTGAATCCCTCTGGTCTGAGGAAGGTGAGTGTGGTTCAACGAAATCGATCACCATAATCTTTGTCTATTTTGTACTTGTATTGTAATATATTTGTGCATTTTGTGCTTATATTGTGATATGTTTGTGTTGTGTGACAATCACTCTTGCTTTAATGAATAAAAAAAATACAAAAGACACTTATATATACAAATATTATTGATTTTATTTTGGAATGATCTCCTTAAAAATCCGAGTTGATATAATCCAATAAAAGGCGCACAAATATTTGAAATGAAAGCCGGAATATTAAGATATATTCATGTCAGTGTGTGTTTTATTACTCTCTAAGTCATAGAATAAAATTAAAATAGGAATAACATTAACAAATTCTAGGTCTTCGGGGTTCGACCGCGTCAATTGGCTATGTACAAACATTAGGCAATGTTTGTACATAGCCAATTGACGCGGTCGAACCCCGAAGACCTAGAATTTGTTAGTGATAGTGACGACCGTGGAAGCCTATCCATGAAGATTAGGAATAACATGTTTAGTTTAAAATATAACTCTATCACATAATTTAATTTTTTTTCATCATAATAAGTTTCAATGTTTACATCGCAACTCGTAACTGATGTATTTATTTACTAACGCATCAGCTAATTAATATATTCAGTGATCAAGTAAGTTTATAATGTCACGTCCAGTTATTACTGTAAAATACAATTGAGACTTAAGAATTGTCATTAGAAAAAGTTAAATAAATTTGATGTTTTTATTTTATCAATACAAAAATACATAACTTTTATATTAAAAAATACAGTGATAAAACATACATAATGTCATGATGTTATTCTGAAGTTGGTAAATTAAAAAAATGAAGGGCGAGGAAAGAAAGAGATGTCCAATTATTCTGGAACAGCAGTTTAAGTATTCAAAACCCATGTACAAAATATTTTGTTAAAATAAAAAATTAAGCTGTGTTGGCGTACTATGTGATATTAATAATGGAAATAACAGCTTAACTGATGGAATTTATTTTAAATTTGGGATATTGTGAAGTATTGTAACCATACAAGGGGAAATAAGGGGATATGTGCATAGGACTTATTCCTTTAATTCCCTTTACTGGTTATACATAACTTTTTTTTTATTTATTTATTCATAAGACGCCGATCGTCAAGATATGGGTGAATATGGATTTCGAATGAGTGTGATGAGTGTATATGAGCGAATGTAGTCATTGTTACAAACTAAGGCTGACTATTCCTTAGAAAGTGTCATTAATTAATAGCCCAATGACAAATGAATAGCCGGTAGTTATCAGCTGATCCTTCTCAAAATGTATTGACTCTGATTGGGATTGAACTGAGAACCTTTAGCACATGAAGCTGGGATTGAACCAACTACGCTACCGACCAATGTTAAACCATTGGTAAACCAATAAAAACATGGTAAACCATTGTTTGTACCAAAGTAAAAACTAACTCAAAGAAGTTTTACAAGAATAATTACTTTTATCATACACTATTATTGTAGTTACTACAATTAATTATTTTAAAGTGAGTTAATATTTGAAAGTATAGTCAAAAGTTATTTGATCATAAACAATGTTTTTTTGTTATTTTTTTATCGAATGACTTGTCTTCTCTGCTCTTAGTTGTGTTTCAGCTTGTACCTCTGGACCCCAACATTTAGATAACTGTTGCAGGTCAGCATACTTAGCAGCACTTATGGGAAGTGACCTTAAAACAAAGCAAAGGCATCCTTAATGCTGTGACATTGTTTTAATATTACTGAAATTTTAAATTGGTTAACAATATTACTTTGTCTTATAAAACTTTATTGCTAGACTTATTACGGTTTATTAATGTAAAAACAGGTGCTTGGCGCGAGGATTTATCTCTTTATTTCCCCTTGCCAGTTTGTCTTTTGAACTGATTCCTTTCTTTGACCTGAACATAATTATTTTTAGTTTATTTTCCAGTGGACTGGTCCCTTTATTTGCACAAGATATTGTAATAAAATTTGTATTATTACCCAGAGAACACAATAGCACTGCAATCTGGAATTTGACAAAACTTGGACTTAGGCTCTTTTTTCCTCGACCCCTTCAAATAATAGTACAAAAATAAATAAATAAAATAGGTATTTTCTAACCATATTATCAGTTTGTTGTATTTACTTAATAGGCTTCTGGCTTAAATATTGTTTTCAAACATACAATGTAGTGAGAATTACGTATACAATAATGATTGTATTGCTTCCAGTCATTTAATTGTGAAAATGTTCAATTGATTGTTAATAACAGAAAAGATAGGATTACGTGGTTAACGATTCTAATTTGGCCCACATTAATATGATGTTTTTGACTTGCCAAACACAAGGAAACATTTGCTAAATTTAAATTAGAGCTTGGATATGAAACAACTTTGTATAGCTAAAAGGTGTGGTAGTATTTGGTAAACTCATCAAGATAAATATTAGACGAGAAGGTAACCGTTTTACTAAAAACATACACATATTTGTTTACCAAACTCATGTTTGATTGGAGACATTTTTAATCATTATTTAAAAATGTTCTTATTTTTCATAAATTATTTATATTTTCCACTCGATTTTAATTAATTACTTCTATTAAAGTCCAATATAAAACATTAATTTTATACTTAGTTTAAAAAATGACCAATTAAATTTCGGAAATTTCCTATAAATATAATTTTAATTGTTTCTAATCTTTACGCTGTACCAATATTTTTAGGTCTATTATCACGTACCAATTTCTGATCCAAGATTTTATATGAATAAAGGTTTTTAATTTGTCTATGGACAAAATATCAAACATTAAATAAATTGGTAAAAGACAAACATTGACATTAAAAGAAATTGCTGTTTAGGTATATTTATATCAATGACCATTTTAGATATTTCAAGTAGAGAAATGTGCAATATATTATATTTGTTTAAATGAACAAAGCTGTATTTACACGGAAAGCCATTACAATAATGTGTAATATTAAATACCCTATGCACTGCAAGTGTAATACAGGGCTTGAGAAGTTAATAAAGGAGGCCTTAAAGGAAGCAATACATCGCCAGGGCTAAAACGGGAGAGGCATATCAATAAACTGTTTGGAGTGCTGGAACCTCATTCCGGACACGTTCCTCTCTAAGCTCTATCCACTTGAAATATATCAAATGTCAAAATAACATTATTACTCTTCAATTATATTTAACAAAAATGTCTATAACTTGTCCTAAGTAATGGTGCTAAACACGTAGTTTGCATGTCCTTACGTGTTCAATTTAAAACTTAAATAACTAACTTTAAAACATTTATAGTGAACAATTTAGTATCGTATTTTTATTTAAATGATAAAGTTCAGAATTTGTTAGTAAGTTACCTTATGGCTTCATATAATTAATCAGTATAAATCAGCTTCATAAATGTATTTTACTTTCGATACCTATATTTTATTCTTAATTTAAATGTCCACGACGTCAAATTCCTCGCATGACATTGATAGACTGTGCATGAAGTTCGTTTGGATGTATTTCTGGTAACAAACCAGAAGATGTCTCTTTGACGAGTGAACCGCATCCATGGTCAAGATCAAGGCCCTTCCACCCATCCATTCAAGTACAGTAGTAAAGGGCCTCCACCCGACCCATCCACATACAGCGGTAACGGCCCTGCACCCCGCCCATTCACATACAGTGGTAACGGCCCTGTACCCCACCCGCTCACATACAGAGATAATGGCCCTCCAGCCCACCCATTCTCATACAGTGGTAACGGCCCTCCACCTCAACTATTCACATACAGCGGTAACGGCTCTGCACCCCACTCATTCACATACAGTAATAAGGATCCCGCACCCCACCCATTCACACACAGCGATGACAGCTCTGCACCCCACCCATTCACATACAGTGGTAACGGCTCTGCACCCCACCCATTCACATACAGTAATAACGATCCTGCACCCCACCCATTCACACACAGCGATAACAGCTCTGCACCCCACCCATTCACTTACAGCGGTAACGGCTGTACACCCCACCCATTCACATACAGAGGTAACGATCCAACACCCCACCCGCTCACATACAGAGATAATGGCCCTCCAGCCCACCCATTCTCATACAGTGGTAACGGCCCTCCACCTCAACTATTCACATACAGCGGTAACGGCTCTGCACCCCACTCATTCACATACAGTAATAACGATCCCGCACCCCACCCATTCACACACAGCGATAACAGCTCTGCACCCCACCCATTCACTTACAGCGGTAACGGCTGTGCACCCCACCCATTCACATACAGAGGTAACGATCCAACACCCCACCCGCTCACATACAGAGATAATGGCCCTCCAGCCCACCCATTCTCATACAGTGGTAACGGCCCTCCACCTCAACTATTCACATACAGCGGTAACGGCTCTGCACCCCACTCATTCACATACAGTAATAACGATCCCGCACCCCACCCATTCACACACAGCGATAACAGCTCTGCACCCCACCCATTCACTTACAGCGGTAACGGCTGTGCACCCCACCCATTCACATACAGTGGTAACGATCCAACACCCCACTCGCTCACATACAGAGATAATGGCTCTCCAGTAGGGATGTGCCAAGTTGTTGTTTTCATGAAACAGTTTCACTTGAGACTGTTTCGGGTCTGAAACTGTTTAATTAAACTGTTTCATGAAACAGTTTAGTTGCGAGGCTCCATTTTGCATTTGACTGATTTTGTAGATTCAGATTGTTCTGTGCAACAGACTGTTTCATAGAGGCAACGTTTGTACAAAGCTGTTTTATGTTGTTACTGTTTCGTATCTTTATTTTACAAATTATGTTTAGTGTTAAATAGTAAAAGCCCTTTAACGACTGTTATGAAATTCCTCAATTATTAACATAGAACAATATTTTTTTGCGTAAGGTTATGGGAATTAAATTATGGAGTACATAGTTTTTAATTAAACTACCTACTTTATTATTATAAGAATATTTGTTATATTATCATTTAAATATAATTCAAATTATTAAAATTTAAACAAACATTTAAATATAATTTAAACTTCATATTAGTTTGTGTAGGATTTTCATATGATTGTTTACAATATTTACAAGTATTTTCCATTGGCATTTAAAAAAATAATTTGCCTGACTTTACTGCGTTTAAGTCGTGTTCTTCTGTCTTCAAGTATGGCACCAGCCTTTGAAAATATTCTCTCGCAAGGCACTGAAGTAGCTACCCTGACACAACGTTGTTTGACTAATGTTGCGAGGGTAGGAAAACTATGGTGGTTTTTAGACCACCATTTTAACGGGTGTCGATTTCTTGGGATCACATTTTCTTGCCTATAACGTGTTATTTCAGTTATGGCACCTGATGTAGGGTTTTGTTGTAGTTTTTGTTTCTGCATTACTCTGTCAATATGCATGTACACTGATAGTTCATCATTTTCTTCACTGGACTTACTTCTTTTTACAGGAGAAACCTCATCATCATCATCATTGTCTTCCTTTCCTTGTTCACTACTTCTGTCATTAAACTCCTTTACTGCAAGTTCTGTTATAACCTTTTTTACACTGCTTCTAGACGATTCTGAAGTGAAGGCGAACTGCTTAAACCGTGGGTCTAAAAATGTGCATATACTTGCTGCTCGGTGATATTGAATGTTATGAAACGTGTTATTCAATCCCTGGTGCAGTTGTGAAACGACTTCCAACACTTTCTCATTAAAGGGTTTTTTGGAAAGAAGTGAACACACATAAAGCAGTCCTTCTGTAAGCACTATTATTTGGCTCCCCGTCACGTAAGATTCTCCACTAATGGTTTTGGTAACGTCATAAAACGGCTTTAATACTTTAGTTAGCTCTTCAGACATTTTCCATTCTTCTGGAGTAAGATTAATTCCATCCTTGTCATTTAAAGCTAACGAAATTTTGACAGCATCCTGTACAAGTACGAGTCTTTGGAACATTAAATAGGTGGAGTTCCACCTCTTTATTACATCCTGTACTAGTTTTTTTGGATCTGTAATGCCAGAATCTCTTTGAAATTTCATCAACTTACCTGTAGCTAAGCTACTTCTTTTAAAAAATGTAACTATATTTCTAGCTTTTTCTTGTAAATCATGCACCTTTCTTAAAGCTTCTTGGACAATTAAATTAATACCATGGGCATAACATCCCAGATGCTTCCATTTTAACTCATTAACAACAACACCTACAATGTTGGCTGCGTTGTCACTTACGACTAACAAGACCTTGTTAGTTAAATCATATTCATCAGTAATATGTTTAATTTTAGTAGCTAGAGCCACGCTTGTATGTGAGCCTTCCATTAAAATACAATCTAGTAAAACAGATTCCTGCTCAAAATCATCATTAATAAAATGTGCCGTAAGCGCTAAATAACTATCATTAGCTGCTGACGTCCAACAGTCTGTTGTCAAGCAAACCTTGCTAACAGTTTTAATTTTGTTGAATATAATGGTTCTGCTCTCTTCATAGGCAGCAGGCAATAAATTGTTTGAAATAATTTTTCTTGAAGGCAATGTATAAGATGGGTTTAAGGCTGTAATAAATGATTTGAAGGCACTATCTTCTACAACGGAAAATGGTTGCAAGTCATCTGTTATTAATTTAATCAGAAGTTTATTTAGTTTCTTTTGTTGATTAATACTAATCTTTTTCGGTATATAATGAGATATATTTGATTGTATGGCATTTGTATTAGTTACCTTTGGTTTGGTCCTTAAAGATGACCCTGGTTCAGCTAAAGGTTGCAAAATTGTTTCACACTCAATGTTGCTGTTATTGGGAAGTGGTAGCTCCCGTGGCTTTTCCTGCCGTGGCACATCACTCGAGGCAATATTTATTGCAGTCTCGGAAGTAATAGCACTGTTTTGTTTTTCCACTTTTAGGTTTACAGTTGGATGTTTCCTAGTTATATGAGTTCTAAAATTCGTTATTGTAGAACGAAATGACATTCTGAGTCCACATAGGTCACATCTTGCTATTTTCTTCGCTTCATCCAAACACGTAAAATACATCCACAACGTACTTGTTTTATTGCGCCCACTACTCATTATGAAAATGAACTATTACTAATTAAAATACAAAAATAACAATAAGTAAAATAAACAAGTTAACACAAATAATAACACGTAAGACTGAAAACCACAAATACAAAACAATAACAACTAAACGATTAGAAACTATTAAACATTGCCAAATAAACTGCAACAGTTAAATGAAACAGTCAGTACAGCACGAGCACAGTCTGTGATGTGATGTAGTTGCAGACAACACTCACACAATAAGTAGATATTTCTGTTTCGATTCTTAGAAACTGTGCCGTCATTGTTTGCGGTTGCAGCAGTTTACACTGTTTTACATTGAATCCATCGCCGCGCCGCAGCAGACAGCGCTAGTTAGTTGTTGCAACACCCTTGAATCCGAAACAGTTTCAGCGTGCAACGCTTTCAGTAACGAAACTGTCTCATTTAAACTGTTTCAGTTTAGTTGGGCCATCTCTACTCTCCAGCCCACCCATTCACATACAGTGGTAATGGCCTCTAGCCCACTCATTCCTATACAGTAGTAACGGCCCTGCACCTCACCCATTCACATACAGTGGTAACGGCTATGCACCCCACCCATTCACATACAGTGGTAACGGCCCTCCAGCTCACCAAATTGTCCGTTCGATTCGAAAAGATTAATTATATATTTTATTATTTTTACCGACTGTATTTTTATTTGACTATATAATAGGCGCAAAGTTTCCCATCTTTGTTTATCACATGCTGTCGTTACGGAGATTGTTCTCCCATCAATGGGTAGGCTCTGGCGTACATTTGGGCTGCACTATTGTTCAACTTATTTTTTGTTGTTATTTGATTAAATAGCTTAAGAGTGTGAAGTGGTCGTCAGATTAGTAAGCATGCGGCTGAAGGAATGTGGTATAGGCTGTTACATTGATCACTATTATTACCATGTTTATATGTCCAAGCATATTTTTCATAAGCAAGAACGTGGTATTTTTAGTTAACTTTTGTTTGTTTATTTTATTAAATTATTTCAGCTTAAAATTTCCTTGTGTTGTGTTGAATTTAGTTGCATAGTGCTCTTGTTATTTTATCGTTCAGTTCAAATATAAACGTAATTTACATATATATGCATTGAATTCTGTTTTCTATGAATAAATAACTTATATTAGCCTAATCGTCTGTCAGGAGTAGCCTATGACGTATAGACAGTGACTTATGTGCTATGTTCGTAGCGCTGTCACCCTCTGCGATAGGTCTGTTACGAGCACATTTTTAGGTTCTAAGCTGTAAGAACCTTCTTGGATGTTTGCTATTACGTCATTTATATCATGGAAAAACTATAATAAATATATATATATATATATATATATATATATATATATATATATATATAAAATTTCTATTTCAACAAAATATATTGATACAAAGCCTTATACTTTAATATATACTAGTAAAATGTTCCTATTAAATATTTCCCTATTGGATGTAATAATAATAGTATTTGAACATATATTATTGCTTATAAAACCCAGCTTAGAATAAAGGGGTGAAATTGTTCATTTTGACAAAACTAATGTTATATTATAGCCGTGTAAGTTACATATTCACTGCCATGTATCAGTTACATATTCTCTGCCTTTGTGAGTTACATATTCACTGCCATGTATCAGTTACATATTCTCTGCCTTTGTGAGTTACATATTCACTGCCTTGTATCAGTTACATATTCACTGCCTTGTGTCAGTTACATATTCACTGCCATGTATCAGTTACATATTCTCTGCCTTTGTGAGTTACATATTCACTGCCATGTATCAGTTACATATTCTCTGCCTTTGTGAGTTACATATTCACTGCCTTGTATCAGTTACATATTCACTGCCTTGTGTCAGTTACATATTCACTGCCTTGTATCAGTTACATATTCACTGCCTTGTGTCAGTTACATATTCACTGCCATGTATCAGTTACATATTCTCTGCCATTGTGAGTTACATATTCACTGCCTTGTATCAGTTACATATTCACTGCCTTGTGTCAGTTACATATTCACTGCCTTGTATCAGTTACATATTCACTGCCTTGTATCAGTTACATATTCACTGCCTTGTATCAGTTACATATTCACTGCCTTGTGTCAGTTACATATTGACTGCCTTGTATCAGTTACATAATCACTGTCTTGTATCAGTTACATATTCACTGCCTTGTATCAGTTACATATTCACTGCCTTGTGTCAGTTACATATTCACTGCCTTTTATCAGTTACATATTCACTGCCTTGTGTCAGTTACATATTCACTGCCTTGTATTAGTTACATATTCACTGCCTTGTGTCAGTTACATATTCACTGCCTTTGTGAGTTACATATTCACTGCCATGTATCAGTTACATATTCTCTGCCTTTGTGAGTTACATATTCACTGCCATGTATCAGTTACATATTCTCTGCCTTTGTGAGTTACATATTCACTGCCTTGTATCAGTTACATATTCACTGCCTTGTGTCAGTTACATATTCACTGCCATGTATCAGTTACATATTCTCTGCCTTTGTGAGTTACATATTCACTGCCATGTATCAGTTACATATTCTCTGCCTTTGTGAGTTACATATTCACTGCCTTGTATCAGTTACATATTCACTGCCTTGTGTCAGTTACATATTCACTGCCTTGTATCAGTTACATATTCACTGCCTTGTGTCAGTTATATATTCACTGCCATGTATCAGTTACATATTCTCTGCCTTTGTGAGTTACATATTCACTGCCTTGTATCAGTTACATATTCGCTGCCTTGTGTCAGTTACATATTCACTGCCTTGTATCAGTTACATATTCACTGCCTTGTATCAGTTACATATTACTGCCTTGTATCAGTTACATATTCACTGCCTTGTGTCAGTTACATATTGACTGCCTTGTATCAGTTACATAATCACTGTCTTGTATCAGTTACATATTCACTGCCTTGTATCAGTTACATATTCACTGCCTTGTGTCAGTTACATATTCACTGCCTTTTATCAGTTACATATTCACTGCCTTGTGTCAGTTACATATTCACTGCCTTGTATTAGTTACATATTCACTGCCTTGTGTCAGTTACATATTCACTGCCTTGTGTCAGTTACATATTCTCTGCCTTGTATTAGTTACAATAAAATAACTTAAAAATATAAAATAAGGCAAAACAATAAAATGAAATTAATAGTGTTGCAATAACCTAAAATACATTTCTAATTAGTAAACATTTTATATATCTCTTTTCACCCATATTTTGTTGTTGCACTTAAAAATATATTTCAATTAGAATAACGTATTGACACTAAATAATCGTGCACATTTTTATATGAAACATAGTTTTTGTGAAGTGTCATATTTCATCATCAATTTCATTAGATGTATATCCTTTTTCACAGTAAAACCAATAAGAAATTAAATAATTGTGTTATAATTCAACTAAGTACTTTATTGGTATAATGTAAACAGCTTTAAATTACAAAAAAGTTTAAATTACAAGTTATAGATAGTACATATTAGTGTAGTACTGGTTGACATGGTGGAAAGGAATGTTTGTTAACGGGTGTAAATAACAAAGACTAACAGCTGGAGGTAGTCCCGAGAGGCTCATGCGGCATGCACGTTATTGTGGCGCTCCAGGCCGTAATATTGCATGCAATCATTTGCACTATTTTTTATTTATTTATTTTTTTAATACAGCTTACATGGTTGAATTTTAAAAACACAATAATGCAAAAATAACATTAGAAGTAGAAATTAATCAGACAATAATTTTTTTTTTTTTTTTTGGGAATGTAATCAAGGTCCTTATTTAAGCTTGAACAAAATCTACAACTAGATTTTAAAATAAATACTATCATATATGTGCATTTAAATAGTTTTAAATAAAAATAACACATTTTACATAAATAAGTTTTAATTATTCGAAATGGCTTGTGCCTCTATGGTAAATTGTTATTCTATCATGTTTAAGATGAATTATAAATACCATTATAATATGATTAATTAAGTTTTTATCTAACAGCCAACCCATGATTAGTTATTACTACAAATAAACTTCCATAAATATATGGCCATTGGTGTAACTTATTATTAAATGTAAATAGATTTGGCAAATAGCAGATTCTTATATGTATTACAAATTATGTTCCTTTTAAATTATTGGTTTACATTTCATACAACTCTCAACCAAAAAATATTAGCATAAGAATCTGCTATTTGCCAAAAACTTACATTATCGTAACTTATAACAATAGCCATGCATTTATAGAATGGGAAGAACGTTTTTTATAAGAATTAGACCTGGGTAAATGTTAGATTAAAACGTAATTAATCGTACTATTATCTCATATATAACTTATATTAACAATTAAACGATAATGTTTTGCCATTAATGTAACGTCAAATGTCAGTTTAAACTATTATAAATATATTTAAATATATTGTCACGTCCCCCTCCAGTGAAGGGGATCGCTTAGGAGGTTGGTAGCTCAGAGGTATAAAATATGAATCAAACAGAAATATTTATCTTACCTTTAATTCCTTTTTGAGCGGTACCGCTACTCCCTTGACCCTACCAATACAGCTTCTACAACAACTGCCCTACCCAGACATAAAACACACAACGTCTACCCTGCTAGTTAGCCGTGTCTTCAAGTGTCTGAGAGTGTCGGGATGTCCATCACCTCTCCTCCTCCTGGGTCCGTCGGTGCACCCGCGTCGCTCGGCTGCCGCTCTGTCTCTCTACCTCCACATCAACTTTGGTCTTCCCCCTTCACTTTTCTTAGCAGTACTCAGCATAAAATCATAAAATACGAAGTGAATTTGGCCCCTTCGTAACAATATATAATCTCAAATCAACAAAGTATAACAACATTTATCAAAATGGTGTATAAGATGTATATTTACAAATAGTTTGGTTATAGCAATAATCGAAGTGTCAATGTTTATATTCGGCATTGGAAAGGGATTGTATCCAGTGTACAAGTTGTGGTGGACGAGTACGCGAAGGATTCAATCAAGTCTGTGTGCAGTCTTGCGTTTCAAGGATTTGTCTCGTCCTCCATTCAATATCCCAGCTCAAAATAAACATCCAGTTGTATTTGAAAATATAGATTTACGTAGCAAAGTATATTTGTATTTTACAACATTTCACAAGTGGTATTTGGATTGTATAGTACAATTTATATCCTAAATGATTTGTATAGTAGTTCATTAAACTCACAAGACTAAAATATTGTTATGTACCGGGTCGTTTTGACCGGTACATTTCGGTTTTTTTTCGTTGTCTGCCAGGCTGCCTGAGATCGCTCACGCTCTGCGTTCCGCGTACTTTGGTAGCCGTTGGCCCGGTTCCGTTTCGTTCCGTGTTCCAGCAGCTTCGGTGAGGTTGGCCGGTCTTCATTTTGTCTTGTGCTGCCGATCAACTTAACCATGAGTGGCTGAGAGACACTGTAACTCCAGGGTCCTCGAGTGGGACGTTCAGCCCTCGGCCTGCCGTCCGGGGATTGTCGACCATCTGCTCTGCTAGCCTGGCCTGAGGACCATGCTGGAGCCTAGTTTCGCCCGCTACCCTCTCTACAGCTTTGGGTAGAGTTCTTCAGTCCTCAGGTCAGTTCTGTCCATTTTTTTTCCCGGCGGCTGAGCTGAGGGGTTCTGGTGATATTAAAAAAAAAAAAAAGAAATAAAAAGAAAAAAATCATGAAATATAAAAGAAGAAAAAAAAATGTTTATGGAACTGTATGTGGCCTAGGCCTAACCTTGGACAGAGTGTATGAAACAGCCATGGGGACATTGCCAGAGATATATATTTAAAATTTAAAAAAAAAAAAAGGAAAAGTTTATATTTATTGTTATTTATTTAGTTAGTTTATTTGTTATGGTTAATCTTTACGTAGTTTATTTTTGTTATAGTTTTTAAATTTTATATTGGTTAGGTCCCCATTGTTAAACCATGTTGTTATTTATTTATATGTTTAGGCCTAGTTGTTATTTATTTTTTCGTTGTTAATTGTATTATTGATGTCAGGGGATAATAGAACGGTACCGTGTTATATTTTTTTTTAAATTGTTTAATTTTTTTAAACTTTCACCAAAAGGGGATTATTGTGCTTTGCTTAATTTTCAATTCGGAGCTGCTCAGGGATGCCGGCTTACTCCCTGGCCTCGGTGGAATCAAGGGATATGTGGGCTAAATTGCCGGTTTAATTGTTGTTTTCCAGACGTTTTCTAAATTTTCACTTTTATTTGGGGTTATCTAAATTTTGTTTCTAAGTTTGTCACCTTTTAAATTTTTGTTAATAAATTTTCCTTACGTTTTGGGAGTCTCAGGCCAAACTGCAGATAGGCCATACAAAAATTGATTGTTAAATTTTGGTATTTGTGGAGTTTGTTGTTTCTGTAGTTTTTGTGTTGTATCTTGTTAATTTAGTGTTTATGGTTATTTTTTTTAGTGAGAATTTATATTGTGGCCTTCTGCCTTTTTGTTGTGGCCTTCTGCCTGCCAGTTTGTTTGCTTGATAATAAATTAGTTTCGCTCAGCTGCCAAGTTTTATTTTGACCCTCCAACTGCCACCCGTGATCCCATCGCTCGACTTGTTTTGAGCCATCCCCCCAGTTGGCACGCTTACCAGGTCTGGTGGGGGGGGATGGGTCTCAATTGCAAGTCGAGATCTTTGCTCCCCCAAAGATGGAGGTTATGAGGGCTATGATTGAGGATCTTCTGAGCAAGGGTGTGATTGAACCGTCTCGTTCTGCTTATGCCAGTCCAGCTTTTCTTGTGCCCAAGCCTAATGGTAAGTCTAGGCTTGTGATGGATTATCGGAGGCTCAACGCTAAGGTCGCTATTGACTCGGTACCTCTGCCTGATTTGCATTCTGCGTTTGATTGGTTCGGTAAGGCTAAGTTTTTCAGTGTGTTTGATTTGAACCAGGCCTACCATCAGATTCCATTGAAGAAGGAATCACGGCCCATGACTAGCTTCTGTGTTCCCTGGAATCTCTATCAGTTCACTAGGGTTCCTATGGGTCTTGCTGTGGGTGCCCAGACTCTTACTCGTCTGCTTGATTCCATCTTCCATGATGTGAAGTTCAAGTTTGTTTTCAATTACCTGGACGATCTTCTTGTCTACAGTGAGACTTTCGGGGAACACATGCAACATCTGGAGGAAGTTCTTAGTCGCCTCAAATCAGCTGGCCTTACCGTCAATCCAGAGAAAGTCACTTTTGCTCGTCCTGAGATTTCTTTTCTGGGTCATCTTATCTCTTCTCGAGGCGTCTGCATAGATCCTGCGAGGACCCAGGGCATTCGGGATTTTCCTCCTCCCAGAGATGCCAAGGGGATTGCCCGTTTTGTGGGGATGGTGAATTTTTACCGTCGCTTCATCCCTAACGTGGCCGAGCTTGCTGCCCCGTTGAACGAGCTGCGAAAGAAAGGTGTCCCTTTTGTGTGGGGCCAAGCTCAGCAGACTGCCTTTGATGCTCTCAAGGAGGCTATCATGCAACCTCCTGTCCTGCGTATGCCTGATTTTAGCAGAGAATTCATTCTTCAGACTGATGCCTCCTCCTCCGCCATTGCTGCTGTTCTTTCTCAGGAGTTTGATGGGGTCAGGCAGCCCATCGCTTTTGCTTCGAGGACGTTGTCTCACCAGGAAAAGAAAGCTTCTTCCATCTATGAGTTAGAGTGTCTGGCGGTTGTCTTTGGTACGGACAAGTTTCGGCGTTTCTTGGAACACGCTGAGTTCTTGCTGGAGACGGACAATCAGGCACTGTCTTGGCTTCTTGCCCATCCCCGACAGCTCGGGAAAATTGGTCGCTGGGTGGTCAAAATTTCTGCCTTTAAGTTCCGAGTTCAACATCTTAGGGGTACCCAGAATGTCATCGCGGATGCTCTTTCCCGCATGTATCACGAACCCAGTGATCCACCTACTGAGGCTGTTGCTCAGTGTGGTGCTGTCCTTCTGGATTTTCCTCTGGCTTTTGACGACCTACTGTCCCATCAGCAGAAAGATCCCGAGCTGTCAGTCATCTTAGGTGAGCTTCAAGAGGGAGGTGCCCACCCTCCCTATTTTCTGTCCAAAGGGGTACTCTGTTGCCGTCCTCGACAGAGGGGTGAACCCCGTGTAGTGCTGCCTAGTCATCTAGTACCGATGGTCTTTCAATATTATCACTCTTCTCTTGTGGGCGGTCATCTTGGCATTCATAAGACCATCGCTAAGATTCGTAGGTACTTCATCTGGAAGGGCATGGACCGGGATGTTGCTGGCAGAGTGCGGGCTTGTCACCTGTGCTCTCTCAGCAAGCCTAGTCAGAATGCAAGGTTAGGGTTGTTATCTTCTGAGGTGGCCGAGCGTCCTTTTGAGAAGGTGTTCATCGACTACGTGGGTCCCTTTCCCCGTAGCAAGTCAGGTAACTCCTACCTACTTGTTTGTGTGGATGCTTTCTCGAAGTTCGTTTGGCTTTTCCCACTTCGGAGTGCCACGGCTAAGCTCACCATCCGTGCTCTCCAGTCCCAACTCTTCCAGCACTTTGGTGTGCCTTCCACTCTTGTGTCCGACAACGGTAGCCAGTTTACCTCACACGAGTTTCGTAGGTTCTGTTTTGGCAATGGTATCAGGCATGTGACTACCTCTCCTTATTACCCACAGCCTTCTCATGCAGAGCGGTTCAACCGCAATCTTCGGTCTGCCCTTATTACCTTCCATGCTGAGAAGCAGAACACCTGGGATGAGAGTCTCTCTTGGCTCCAGCTTGCTTTCAATTCTTCCAAGCATGAGAGTCACAATGCCACTCCCTTCGAAATTCTACATGGCTACCCTCCTAACAACCCGTTGTCCAACTTGTGGAGGTTAGAGGATCTTCTACCTACGCCAGGTGCCACTGACGTAGTGTCCACGTGGCGGGCTGCTCGGCGCAACCTGCTACGTGCTAGAGAGAGAGTGAGGAGGAGGTATGATAAGGGTCGTACTCCTAACCCTTTTCAGGTGGGAGATCTAGTTCTTTGTCAGGCTCACCCGGTCAGTTCGGCCGCGGAACGAAGAGCTGCCAAGTTGTGCTATCGGTGGTCTGGTCCCCACCGCATCGACAGGTTTTTGTCACCGGTGACTGCTCTGCTGGTTGATCCCCAGTCAGGCAGGGTGTTTAGGAAAGCCCATGTGTCCCAGCTTAAGGCTTTCCGGGGAACGGTTGGTCCAGGAGTTGGTGTTCCTGGGGGTTTCTTGGGGCAAAGAGATTGATCACCTCTGCGCCCTAAGTGGCTGTTCTGAGAGAGTCTCCTTTCTCTCTTTTCTGGTCGGGCCCGACCGTCAGGGTAGTTCGCTCCCTGTTTGAGGGGTTTCCCCTCTTAGATTCTCTTTGGCGTCCTTGGAGCACCACTCTTTGGAGGTTCTTCTTCTTCTGTTTGGTTCCCTGAGGTACCGAGTTCTCCCCTGCCTGGGTGTGTTGAGGTTTTGCAGAGGGAGGTTGTACCGGGTCGTTTTGACCGGTACATTTCGGTTTTTTTTCGTTGTCTGCCAGGCTGCCTGAGATCGCTCACGCTCTGCGTTCCGCGTACTTTGGTAGCCGTTGGCCCGGTTCCGTTTCGTTCCGTGTTCCAGCAGCTTCGGTGAGGTTGGCCGGTCTTCATTTTGTCTTGTGCTGCCGATCAACTTAACCATGAGTGGCTGAGAGACACTGTAACTCCAGGGTCCTTGAGTGGGACGTTCAGCCCTCGGCCTGCCGTCCGGGAATTGTCGACCATCTGCTCTGCTAGCCTGGCCTGAGGACCATGCTGGAGCCTAGTTTCGCCCGCTACCCTCTCTACAGCTTTCGGTAGAGTTCTTCAGTCCTCAGGTCAGTTCTGTCCATTTTTTTCCCGGCGGCTGAGCTGAGGGGTTCTGGTGATATTAAAAAAAAAAAGAAATAAAAAGAAAAAAATCATGAAATATAAAAGAAGAAAAAAAAATGTTTATGGAACTGTATGTGGCCTAGGCCTAACTTTGGACAGAGTGTATGAAACAGCCATGGGGACATTGCCAGATATATATTTAAAATTTAAAGAAAAAAAAAAGGAAAAGTTTATATTTATTGTTATTTATTTAGTTAGTTTATTTGTTATGGTTAATCTTTACGTAGTTTATTTTTGTTATAGTTTTTAAATTTTATATTGGTTAGGTCCCCATTGTTAAACCATGTTGTTATTTATTGTTATGTTTAGGCCTAGTGATCGTTATTTATTTTTTCGTTGTTAATTGTATTATTGATGTCCGGGGATAATAGAACGGTACCGTGTTATATTTTTTTTTAAATTGTTTAATTTTTTAAACTTTCACCAAAAGGGGATTATTGTGCTTTGCTTAATTTCAATTCGGAGCTGCCCAGGGATGCCGGCTTACTCCCTGGCCTCGGTGGAATCAAGGGATATGTGGGCTAAATTGCCGGTTTAATTGTTGTTTTCCAGACGTTTTCTAAATTTTCACTTTTATTTGGGGTTATCTAAATTTTGTTTCTAAGTTTGTCACCTTTTAAATTTTTGTTAATAAATTTTCCTTACGTTTTGGGAGTCTCAGGCCATACTGCAGATAGGCCATACAAAAATTGATTGTTAAATTTTGGTATTTGTGGAGTTTGTTGTTTCTGTAGTTTTTGTGTTGTATCTTGTTAATTTAGTGTTTATGGTTATTTTTTTTAGTGAGAATTTATATTGTGGCCTTCTACCTTTTTGTTGTGGCCTTCTGCCTGCCAGTTTGTTTGCTTGATAATAAATTAGTTTCGCTCAGCTGCCGAGTTTTATTTTGACCCTCCAACTGCCACCCGTGATCCCATCGCTCGACTTGTTTTGAGCCATCCCCCCAGTTGGCACGCTTACCAGGTCTGGTGGGGGGGGATGGGTCTCAGTTAACAACTTAAAACTGTATCACTTTGTAATAATGTTTGTAAAGACATGTTTATTGTGAATTAAACATGAATGAATAGTCAAACAGGCACTGCATCACAATGGCAGTGCTAGATACCTATGGGAAGGCATTATCTATGAGGATTCATTCTCAACGGTTGAAACTTGTTATATACATACAACCATACCATTCTCATTATAAATATAGTTATAAATTAGGATATTTATATTGTTTTGATAATTTTTTACAGTAATATGAATGGAAGAGGAAATGAAGTCTTTGACACTACAACAAATCAACACATGCTCGTACATAATATAAATGTTAATGATTGTAGACAGGTTAGAGATATTTATTTCCCCACAAACATTAAACCGTACGACATGCTTAGAGTGTTGTAATCAAGGGTTCAGTGGATGGTAACTGAATTTCTTGACTAATTAGAGATATTTAGTTCCCCACGAACATTAAACCGTACGACATGCTTAGAGTGTTGTAATCAAGGGTTCAGTGGATGGTAACTGAATTTCTTGACTAATTAGAGATATTTAGTTCCCCACAAACATTAAACCGTACGACATGCTTAGAGTGTTGTAATCAAGGGTTCAGTGGATGGTAACTGAATTTCTTGACTAATGTAATTAATTTTTTACTGACCTTATAACAGGCAAATATTGACGAAGTTTCGATAATTATCGAAGGCAAATAAATTAGGAATACAAACTCTTTTTATTTAAACGGAATTTAATTTGAAATCCACGTACCGTCAATTATCAGGAGTTAACATAATAAATGCATTGTATCCATATACTAAATTAAATATTAAGGCAATTAAATATGAATTAACTAAACAAGTATTTAGGATAGTTGTTTACTAATCGTAATATTACAAATAACTTTAGAATTATTATACTAAAATAAATAAATGGTACATGATAATCCAATTTATATGTAATACATTTGTCTTAGAAATACTGTACTTGCACATAATGAGCAGAACCAAATAAATGTAAATCATATTTAAGTTATGTGACAATTTATCTTCTGTAGTATCATAACCCCTTACTTCACTATGTTATATAATTTTCATAACGTTAAAAACTCACAGTCTCTTTTTTCACAACTTGAAACTAGTTGAAATGTTGTAAGTAGTGAAAGGCGGGCAGTTTTAGACTCACTTTTCTGGCCTCTGATTGGTCGAGAGCGGTCATGTGACTTTTTCAAGATGGCGGCGCAGTGGCACCAACCCCCCGTGGGAATTTTCCCTCCCAAAATTTCCCTCAAATTCCTAAATTTCCCTCCAAATTCCCACATCATACTATATAACATACACTCTTAACCTAACTTTTTCCATGTTATACTATATAAAATGAACTTTTTTGTCTAATATGACGTCTTTCCCTTCCTAAAATTCCCTCCAAATACCCTCATCCAAGATGGCGACCTTTATACTATATAAAGTACACTATAGTAAATGGCTAACGCGTCGTCTGCTGGCCGAGCGCGCATGCGCGTTGTTACTCTAATCATATATACACTATAACAAATTTAATATTTCATATACTCTATGAAGCGCATGTGCGGGAACTTGTGCTCGGTGGACCAGCGCGTTACGTCACCACTCATACAGCGGCTGCGAAACTCGGGTATAGGACTCCGGGCGCCAGACTGGTTTTCCTGTCGCGACACTCAAGGTTGCCCTTGACGGGCATGCGTGGGAACTACCAACAGCTGTGCGCTCCTACCAGCACTCCTGCAGCGAAACATAAATATATATTATTCAAATTAGACAAAAAGTAATCAACCCCCCGTGGTCCAGTGGTTAGCGTACCCGACTCGACAAAGAGGTGTTGGTCTATGTCTGTAAGTAATTCAAGATGTACGTCTGTCATTTTTAACATGGAATTCCATGCCAGTCGGATGCGGAACCACTCGGACACAAGGTTGTTTTTTACTTCGATTGAATTGTGTTCAATTCATAACTAATTGACTCATAAACAAACGAACCAAGAAAATTTATAATTAAAAAATAACAAATGTTGATTTTTACTCTGTGCAAATGCACACCTGGTGGCAATACATTTAACTACTAACCTAGCGTGCGCTCTGATCAGGTTTCCACACTACCCATAAGGTACTGATAACAGTGCGTCGACTCAAAATTCCACACCACCCAAGAGGTACGAGTTCCGGCGCGTTAGGGA